>CABHPR010143397.1:76887-90670 GCA_902168415.1 Peromyscus melanophrys | reverse complement strand
AAAAAAATCTAAATAAAAGTATAATGCAAAGCAGTGTAAGAAAAACATGATTTAATTTATAATTTAGGTTGTACAGAGACTGAGAAACTGAAAAGCCCCTTTCATCCAGGTACTTAAAGGCCCTTGGGAAAGAGAATCATTTCTTGTTACCTAAAGTGGACATACAAATTCATAGCTCAAGATGGTTGCATTAAACAACAGAGACAGATCTGACAAGGGGTTATTTCTCAATCGGTGTTTCTCAAATTTTCCTCAGCAAAAATCATTTTGTAAGCATTGGGAACATTCAGATTCCCAGATGGTCTTGAGTTTTTTAGAAAGGAAGAGAATAGGAGAGAATAATTGACTCAACTGTCATAGCCATGTGTTTACTAGATACTTGATAAGGAATCTGGAGATAAGCTTACAAGAAACTTCTGCTAAGCTTTAGTGTGACTTTTCCTGGGTGAAATGTCTACTCATCCCAGATGGGGCAAAGATGATAGGTCAAAGAAACAATCCCACTGAAGTTCAGCATGGTGCACTCATGTGTCTACTCAGGCTACAGTTAGGAACGTAGATGAGGATGTACTTACATCCACTGGGAGAGACTCAAAGACAGCCAGGACACCAGAAGCCCACCAGCCTGGGTGACGACTTGGGAAAGCTGCCATCTACGGAGTTCTCTGCCCATGCTGAGCGTGTGCCAGTAGGTCAGAGAGTCTCTTGCAGGCAGCTCTGCCAATCGAGAGCCTCCTTTCCTCAGCAATCATTTATTGCTTCTGTAACCTTGAGGATGGACCTTGTGATTCCTGTAAGTTTCAGCTTCCGTGGGCTTGTGAGGTTTTATTTACTTCTTGGATCTCATGGACGCCCTCCTTTCCTCCAGGAGGGCTTTCCAATTTAGAGGAAATTGCTACACATCAACATAGGCATTATAGGAATTACTTAGAAACAACTTCTCTCAAGGACTCACCACCTCATAGCTGTAAAGTATTGCCTGATAACTGATTATTAGAATAGCTTTAAAATAACTGAGGATGCTTCCATTTTATTTTTGTCATTTGGTTTTCTTTGCTCCCCATACTGCTGTCTGCTCGTGGCATTCCTCTGGACTTTGATCTACCAAATCTTCACTGCACTGGTACAATCATCACTGTTAGTCTGCTGAGGTGTTTCTGCTGGACTTTTCTTGCCTTTTCCTTCCTCTGAGGATGCCATCTTGTGGTCCTTCCATTGGCTTTCCTCTACTGCCTTCAGGTAACATTCTTGTGAACCCCCCAAGGCTCTGTTGGATCCCGTGTCATCTTCAACTGGACTTCAGGGGACTCTGTCTCTTCCTAAACAACTCTTAGAAAACAGTCTTCTTGCTTTTTCCTGAGGTGCAGAAGCTTCATCTCTTGTGAACAACTTTGCCCAAAGCTGTATTCAAAGTCAAGACACTAGAGATGCTCTTAGCCTGGCAGTGGCCACAGAATGCACAGAAGAATCACACTTAACAGAACCTCTCCTCTTTATACGTTGATTAGATATCAGGTGTTTACTACAGTGAGGCAAAACTGACTAACACAGATAGAGATTCCCAACATTATTAGGAGCTTAAATTAGAAGTACATGACTTATGGGAAACATTGAGTCATCTGCAATTCCTACTTCCTAAATTATTAGGAGCATAAAACATCATTGGAAGGCTGCAAAATGAAATCAGACATTAGTGGGGCAAAAATATACTTTGAATGTTCAAATAGCAATTCTGTTTTTCTCCTATTAATGTATTCCCCAAAGATCTAATATAAAGCATCATGTGCTATGGGATTAAGATTCAAATGAATGTTCAAATGCTACTCTCATTTCTTTATTGACTTATGATCTCTACATTTCTAACAGATGGGAACCTTCAAAGGATAAAACTGACCATATTTACTTTTATACTTCCAGTTTGAGACATGGAATCCTTCCTCAGCAAGTACCAACTGATACATAAGAGAAACGTATGTAAATGACATGGTAATCAAAGTCTGTGACAGCAGTTAGCATTGATTTGAAGCAAGTATGCTAAGCTACCTGTGAATTGTCACATACTGGAATTCAGCCTCAGAAGTAAGAAGATGAGGGATTTTATGGACTCATCCAAGTGAAATTGTTAATTGTAATAAAACAAAAAACATGTTTGTGTCCTCTGGAAACTGTCCTAAGAGAAAAACATCAAAAGAGAACCAATGTATGACTATTTGAGAAAAAGAATTTCAATAAGGAAGTTCAAGAGTTTGTGGTATGTGAACCAAGGCCACATCCTCTGACGTCTTACCAGTACTAAAGCATCCACTCCACTCTGAACTGCTGTAGCCATGAATATGGGCACTTTTTCCTGGAGCTGGATCCAGACAGCTTTCTTTTTGGAAGGAGCATGCCTTCAGTATTTCTCGGCCACCCCACATACCTGCTGTTGAGGCTATGTTCTGGATGAGTGGGAATGAGTGTTAGGTTTATATAGTTTTCCTGGGTAGTTGCCTCCTGAAGCATGTGGGCTATGCCTTGGGCACAGCATGAAGAGAATCCTGGGATGCGCTCTGCCCTGGCTGGGGAGTTGGTATTCCACACAACAGATCGGGTGTTAACTGAGAGGACTTGCTGCTCCTATCCTTAGCACAGGTGCACACCTCCCAAAAGAAGGTTGTCACTCAAAGAAGCTTCTCAGATCATGCTCCAAAGCCATGACTCAAGTAATTTCGTCTGCGCAGGGAAAAAATAAGCCATAAACAGACCCAATCTATATGCAAAAGAACTGATTTCATTTGGAACGGAGTGCAGAGAAGTTCAGACCTGAGGATGCTCTTGAGAGTAGTAGTTGTGGCTGTGAAAGGTAACTGACAAAAAGCTCATGAACTTGATGATGATGACTGGAAAGGGAAAAGTAATGTGACCTCTATTGTCAGATGGTATGACCTTACATATAGAAAATCCTGAGGAATCCACTCAAAATGGCCAGGAATGATGCTGAGCTCCGCAAGATTGCACATATAAGAGTAATATGCTGAAAATCAATTGTAGTATTTTTGTACACTATTTTTATATCTGAAATGAACAATCTGAAAATAATTAAGAAGATAATTCCTTTTGCAATAGCATAAAAATAATGTTTAAGGATAATTTTTTAAAAAGTATACTCTGAGATCTTCAAGTATTATTGAAATAAATTAAGGAAGACCTAAGAAAATAAACACATCCTATATTCACCAGTCTGAAGTGTGAATCTATTTAGTCTTATCAATAAAAACCAAAAGTCAAATATCGGGATAATAACCTGAAAGATCAGAGAAGCAAAGGAGCAGCCACTAGTGACTTTTTACCTCTTCAGATCCTCAGACCAAAAGTGGGGGGCCAAGAGCCTGTCTCCACCTGCCTTATATTCCTGTCTCTGCCTCACAAATGCTAGGATCAAATGTGTGAGCCTCCAAAGTATTGGGGTCAAAGGTGTGAGCCACCACTGCCCAGCTTCTATGACTAACTAGTGGCTAGCTTCACCCTATGATCTCTAGGCAAGCTTTGTAAGAACACAAAATATTGCATATTTCCCCCTTTCTGTCCAAATAAAAAGCATAGGATTTTAACTAGCATAGAAAAACTATATACAATAAGTAAAATAACTATATACAAATATATACAGACAATAATTTTATTAACAATGTCTAGTCTATAGCATTTGACAAATTCAGAGAAAATACTCTATTATCTATCCTATCTTGGTGGGTCTAAAGTGTTGTACCTAATTCATTTTCTATCCTAACTTGCATTACCACATTTCTATATCCCTCCTTTTCTTTTTACAATGAGCTCCCTGAATCTAATCTCCTTTGTTCAGCTTCTTTCTTCAGCATTACCAATAACAACTTGTCCCCAACGCCCCTTGAATGATAATAAATATCTATGACCCGTCTTTTGGGAACATGGGCATAGTTCTCTAGACTACTTCCTGCTGATTGGGGGTGCTGGCAATCTTTGGGGGACCCTGAGAAAATTCAGGATTATGGTCAAGTCCTGACTGGAGTATTCTGTGAGGCTGGATCATCTCAGTCAGTTGCCTTGAAGCTGTTCTGGATGCAGACGCAGAGGAAACTGTGACAAAGGTGTTCTGAAATGTTGGATCATCTGGGCCATCTGCTCCCATCAGAGATTTTTCAGAGGGGGGTTTCCTTGATCAAACCTGATTTTTCATAATCCAGAATGAATCCACAGCCTCTTATTTGCTGTGGAAATAAAAGCAGAAATTCTTTCCCAAAGTAACATATCTTTTGACTTAAAATTTAAAGTCAAGATATTGTTAAAATATAGGTTGGTTTAATTTAGTAGTTTTCACAATCAACTATCTCTCAGCAATTATCATTTGCCCATTAATAGTCAAAAAATCCAAAGACAACACTATAAAATATAGAGTCCAGACTCTGTGCATTTTCCATCTTTACATGGCTTATCATTTTTTATTACTCTATTCCTTTTTTAAGGAGTTTACTATTATTTTTAAATCGTTTTTAAAGCTATGATTGTTTCTACCCTTTCTCATCTTTATCCCAAGCCTACACATATTTTACAAACATACTGTAAACCATTTAGAGGTTTAATTTTTTTATCTGAATCTATCTTTATTGCATATCTCTATCTTTTTCTGACCACATGAGCCTTTAAACTGCTAAGTGGTATGGATACCTCCACCTCTGCCCTGACAACTGTCTCTGTCCTGCCTGGTTCCCTTAGAGCCCAGCTTCATAGGTCAGAAAACTTAACATTACAAAGAAGACACTAAATTTACCTATAGAGTTAACATAACCAAGAACCTAGCTCGTTTCTTTGCAGAAACTGATGAAATCATCTTAAAATATACATGGAATTGCAAGGAACCTAAAATATCTGAAGTGGTTTATCATCTGATGCAGGACAATTCAGCCTTCTCAGTTTCAAATTTATGTGAAAGTGATGGCATTCAAGACAGTGTGGTTATGGCACCAGGAGAATCATATAGATCACTGGAGTATGGGGGAGAGAGAGAAAATATGAGACTATTCAAACACTTATAACCAACTGATATTTTACCAGATACCTGAAGTAAGACCTGAAACTATGAAACTTAAAGAAGAAAGTAAGTGTTAATCTGCATGACCCCAGATATCAAAACCATGAAAAACAAGAGAAAAGAAATAAATTGGGATTCATGAAAACTACATTTTTAAGTGGATGCCATCAAGAAAATGAAGCATTTTACTATTTACCTTATAAGACATGTGTGTCTGAGATTATAAAATAATTCTTAAAATATGTAAGTGATCACTAAATTAAATGAGCAAGAACTCAGAATATACATTTCTCTGAGGAATATCTGTTCAATAAGTATATGAAAAGACTTTTACATCATTACCCAGAAGAGAATACAGATCAACCCCACAATGAGACATTGTTTATTACTCACTATGGTGGACAGAGAAGAAAAAGTCAGATAATAATGAAGTACTTGTGAGCAAAACATAACATGCTGGTTTTATAGTCATAATGGAGCAGCCATTTTGTACAGCAGTCTGTCATTTCCTCTAACAATTAAGCTCAGAGCTACCACACCAACACACCTGCTCCTAGGTGCATACCCAAGAGAAATCAAATATATGTCTACACTGAAACTTGACAATAATATTTTTACATTATTTCCATTAGCTGTAATAGACGGAAACAACTCCAGTCTATCAGAAGGCAAACAACCAAACAAAACCCCTACACCATACTGTGAAATATTATTTGGTAATGCAAAGGAGTCACTCCAATACATGCTGCATGTATGGATACATATGATTTCATGGATCATGAGAACATGATACCAAGTGAAAGAAGGAAGTCACCAAATGCTACATATTATGATTCTGTCGTAGGTAAACTTCAGAATAAAGAAACATATGAATTTGGGTTAGTGATTATTTAAACCTGAGAGTGTTGGAATGTAGGGGATGGTAGGTAAAATGTAGTTTGTTCTGGAGTAATCAGACTATTTTAAAGTTAACTGTTGTCATGGTTGTGTCTATCAGTGGATATACCAAAAATGGTTGTGCATTATAAGTGAGTAAATTGTATGGTCTCTGAATATATATCATCAACTCTGTTTATAAAAATCCATTAGAATGAAGGTTCCATTACATAACATTTAAGGGCTAATGCAACCTCATCAAAATACCCAGAAATGAACTTCTGTAATATGTGAAGAAATTATTAAACTGTAACATACAGTGAACCCTTTGGCTAACAGAATTTCCTTGCATTATTGTTATAAGTGATTGCCACCTAATACCCATTGTGTTATTTAAGATGGAGAGACAATCACTTCTACTTCATTGAAAATCTATATTGTTGATATTAGCCTTAATGGTTTCTTTTCTTAGCAGAAAGGTTATTTAAGGGAACAGTGTATTTACCATGTGGTTTTATAGTCCTCATAAATGCATTCTATTTTGTCACACTTCTTCATATCATTTCTTCTAAAAGTGCCATGTTAAATGAAATTTGGACCCTTATTTTTCCAATTATAGGAGGAGATAATTTCACAGAAACAAGAGGATTTGTGTAGGGTTTGAATTGTAATTCTAACAGTTGGTAAATATATTTCTCACGATCTGTAAAACTTCATGGCTTTTTTTCATTTGATTGTATTATCTTGCTGCTGTAGATTTGAAACCCCAGTGCTTGTCGGTTCCAGAAAATGATGTCTGAGGAAGACATGGCGTGACATTGGCATGGCAATGGCTGGGTATTGGCTCCCAGCTTGACCAAGTCACCGTCCACAGGAACAGGCTTGCTGTTGCTCTCATCTTTACTCACCATCATGTGGAAAGGCAAGAGCTAAAGAAACACCCCATCCAATCTCCTAGAACGATGCCCTGATGGCTTTGAATATGAGAATGGTGTCTGTTCTCTCCAGGTTAGACTGTTAGCTGCAGGGACTCCGCTTGAGGTGAGCGTAGAATATTGAACGACACATGTCTCTATGAGGAGTGTTAAAGATGCTTGTGGACAAGGACTGTGAAAATGACTACCCTGATTCTGCTTCACAATCTCCATCATGAGCTGTTGCTTAGCCATCTTGAGCGTAACAATATTTGGTAAGCTGTACGCCTTGACTCAGGCACTGATGACCTACGTTTACATCACTCTAGCCTGTTAAGGGAGGGGGCTTACCTCACATTTTAGAAGCAGCAGGAAGAGTCAGATGAGGAATATTTCATGATTATTAATAATAAATAGTCAACCATGGTTTCTGAAGTCCACCCTGTCTTGTGTTCTCATCCATTCCTGGCCTGAAATGTAAGAATCAAATGTCGTTTTTCCCTTCTTCTGGCAAATGAGATTTTTTTTTTAACATCATTGCTCTGTGACTTTTAACATATGTGGCATAATCCAAAAGAAAATAATCAATGAGCCTTCTCAGGCCCTCAAAATCCCCAGACCAAATAGTCTTGAATCAAAGTAGCTCAGGCTAAATCAGATGAAAAAGGTCAAAGACCAACTATGTAATCATCTGAGACTCGGGGAGGGTGTGAGTGATGGAGAATGGCTCAGGAGCGGCCCCCACTGGACACTGGGCTCATTCCCAGGATAGGGTCTGAGGTCTGGAATTTGAATGTCTGCTGATTGTGAGGTAATTGATTGATAGTGGCATAGTGACAATGTAGGCTCCTTTCTTTTTCCCAATCATTCAGTCTGAAAACATTCACCACCAGGTCAGAGTTTGGGGAGGATTATAAGGAACAGTTCATTAGCACTATGAGACACAAACACCCGCTGACCAGTGCCATCACACAATAATTCAAATGGAGCTGTGAGAAGCCATTAATGCCATCACACTAAAGTTAACCGGTCTGACCTTGGCTACGCTGAGAGCTAATTACAGATGATTCCAGGTTGCAGTTTATCCCTCCCCTGACCCCCACCCCTCTGCTGTTCTCAAAGCAGTTACTGAATTTGCTCTTTAATGTTACCAGGCAAGTTGCTAGAAATTTAAATATTACCAGCCACCCCTAGGCGGTTGAATAAGAAATTCTAGGGATGGGGGCAAGCTCTGTGCTTTCACAAAAGCTCTAGGTTCTTTCTTATGTCTACTGATGTGCTAGAATGATTTTGCTTTACCATGACCACTGGTTTCCCCAAAACTTCAACACACATCAGGATACAAAACTATCTCCCCAACGAAGACTCTAATTACTCACCATACAGGCTGAGTGTTGAAATAAATTGTCTGCATTCTAATTGTTTTACAAATGGCTACAGTGAGGGAGGCCCTATTAAGACTCTAATATATGAACAACCTACTGTGTCTGTCACTACCTCATAAGCTTAAGCGTCTAGGGGTAAGATGTTCATACAGATACTTGTCAAATAGTTCCACGCAGTTAATAACTCTTGGCTGTCATCACCATAGGCACTGGGACATTTGCTTAAAGTGGGTTTTGCGCGTTTTAATTAAAGTCTGAACACCACCCACTCCATTCCTCCAAAGTTTTGATAACGTCCTCAGCTCAGAACTGTGGTCTTTTTCATAAAGGTCAGTGCTTGGGGGAAACACAGGAGTGTCTTGCTTCCTAGTCTAAGATCGCGAGATCCTGCTTTCATTATTTAACTCTCAGTTCTATTCTCTTGATGACTCTGCAGATGTTAGCTCACCGGATTTCTGCTTTTAATTCACCCACTTTAGCTCATCTGAGAAGCTCTTTCTCAGCAAGTTTTCCCTCAAGTTCTATTGTCTGATTTCGTGTAATCAGCCAAAGGGGCTTACATGGGATTAGAACATTAGCATTCTCTTCCACCTTGGTGTGAGAGAAAACCCTACATCTGGTTAATTTATGGTAACAATACAACTATTAGAGCGCTAATGACAGTGCACAGGATGCTTCTGCCTGTGGAAGGTATGAGCTAAAGGACGACAGAAGGACCTGCTTTCAAGCAATGTTAAACCAACAACATTGCGTTTGGGCTACATTCATATAGGAGAGACAGGGAAGCTGTGGGCAGGAAGGACAGCGGACCAGACTCCAAATCTCATGTGCAGGTTCCCTTTCAGCCCTGCACTTTTCCTCTTTTTATTACTTCCGCACGTCTTCAACACTCCCCTGTAACCTGCCAGGAAAGCATCTGAATGATTTGTTTTCATAAAGAATGAACCAGTGCCCCCTGTGAACAGGATGTGAGCTGATTGACACTTCCAGAATTAAAATAGAGAGCCCTAAAGGGAATCATTTGGTAAGGTGAACTCTGTTCAAAATATGGTCAAAGGAAGCAGGCTTGTTTAATTTAAGGGGAGATGAAGGGCTTTATTTTATTAGCAAAGTATCCTGCTCCCACTTAACACTCCTTTTTATCCTTGGACTGTAATACTGAGCAGTGTTCTGGCTCGGCCACAACAATGATGTTTTTATCAAACTCCGGGAAAGTATTCAACACAGCTTGCAAGGAATATTTATTTATTTATTTATTTATTTATTTATTTATTTATTTATTTATTTATTTTTGTTTTTCTTTGAAATGGGGTCTCACTACACGGCCCTGGCTGGCTGGAACTCACTATGTAGACAAAGCTGGACCTGAACTCACAGAGATCCCCCTCTGGAGTGCTGGGATTAAAGGCGTGTGCTACCATATCAGTCTCTGCAAGGAGTATTTGTGACTCCCTCCTTACCTTTAATTTCATCCACTCCACCTTAATTGATCAGTTATTCTCCATCTTTTATTTTTGGGGGTCATGGTCACTAGGTTTGACAAGAATTTCTTTGTGCAGTGTTCCACTTTAATTCTGCGTCAATGTTCTTGAAACCCCCAATGCTCTATAAAAATATACATCCTAAAATAGAAGGTATGGTAGCTGAATTCATGCTTGGAATTCGAGAACCCAGGAGGCTGAGGCATGAGCGTTGGCATGACTTGAAGTTTGATCTGCAGAGTGGAAACTCTGTCTCAAAAACAAAGCAACCTATGAAACTTGGCAGGAAATTAGCAATAAATGCTAGCAATTAAGTCTCCCCTGGCATTTATCAGAGATTCATTCTGAAAATCACCAAAGCCTTCTGCATCTCGATTCACGTACCTTTCCATGGAGTAAAAGTCTTGGAGAACATTTGCTTCCACGGAAACCAGCTTTGTTAACATGAACGATATAATCTGGAGGCATACCCTCTCCAATCATCATTTTTGGGTAACACTTAAAAAAATGTCTTTGTACTTTCTTTGTCTAAACTTACAGCTTCATTATAGTGCACCGATGTTCAAACAACCTGTAGACATGTCACAGAGACACACACACTCAGGGGATATTGCAGAAGGAGCGGATTAGTAATCTTCTGAGAGTTGGGGCTTGGCAAAGAGAGGTCGCCGGAAGTCTTCCAACAGGTTTTCCAGGTTGTCCTAATGCAGCTACAGACTTAGGACAACTGACATACAAGAATGTCATTATTTCACTTTTCCTTCCGTGTGTTCATGGATTGATAACGTTTGCACTTCATTGTGGGAAAGCTGGTTCCTGATGCTGGTAGAACATTACTGAGATAGAGAATTCATGGTTTATCAACAACATACTACTTAAACTGACATGATGTCCCTATTGATTGCCCTTGAACCCAGTCTCAATAGAAAATAGAAACAAAGTACACATGCACACACACACACACACACACACACACACACACACACACACACACACATACACACACAGAAAAAACCCTGAGTAGTAGCTCAGATGGCTAGACCAAAATTATTGGGGTCAGTAAAGCAACACTAGCTTTAGGGTACAACTGAGTTTGAGAAGTCACTTTGCACCCCAGAACCTCTCACTTATAAATCAAGTTAATAATAACCCTGTACCAGGCTTTTTCTTTGGGGCCACCAACAAGCTCCCAAGTCATGACACAGAGACTTCTTATTAGGTTTGAATGCTCTTCTTAGCTTAGGCTTGTTTCTGACTAGCTCTTTTAACTTGCCTCAGGGCTTTTAACTTCTTTCTGCATATCACTGCTTCTTGTGTCTACCCAGGCATCTCCCTCATTCTCTTCTCTCTTCTTCTTCCTCATTCTTCTCTCTCTTTCTAGATTTCTCCTCCTATTTATTCCTCCTATTTCTTCTCTCTGCCTGCCAGCTTCACCAATCCCTCTTCTGGCCATTTAGCTCTTTATTAGACCAATCAGGTGCCTTAGGAAGGCACAGTGAAACAAATGCAATCCATCTTTCCATAATTCAACAAATGTAGCATAAACAAAAGTAACACACCTTTACACAGTTAAAGTTATATTCTGCAGCATAAACAAATGTAGTACGAATCTTAAAAGGTCTTATTAATAAAAACAATTCCGTAGCTGGGTGTTGGGGTGAATGCTGAATGATCACAGAAGCAGAACAAGCCACAGCCACCTCACCTTGTCAATTCCTCAGCTAATCCTGTTTCCTCAGACTGGAAGCCTCTGAGTCCTCATCCAGAATGGATCTCAGCTGAACTGTGCTGCTCAAAAGCCTAAAAGCTTAACCAGCCCTAGTTCCTGGTTTTCACACCTTATATACCTTTCTGCTTTCTGCCATCACTTCCTGGGATTAAAGGCTCACTTCCTGGGATTAAAGGTGTGAGTCACCATGCCTGGAACTCACAGAGATCCGGATGGATCTCTGCCTCCCAAGTGATAGGATTAAAGGTTTGTGTGCCACCATTTTCTGGCCTCTATGTCTGTCTAGTGGCTGTTCTGTTCTCTGACCCCAGATTAATTTATTAGGGTGCACGATATATTGGGGAACACAATATCACCACAAACACATCTTTACCTAGTTAAAATAATATTCTATAACATAACTCCTATCATAGAGTGCCAGGGTGTCTAATGAATGAAATGGTGGGGTGAAACATTAGCATGCCTTAGATGTTTGAGTAATTTATACTATTTTGTTTTCCACATAAGGCACTCGAGAAAGAGAAAACAAAAATAGAAGCTGAATAATTCTGATGATAGATTTCATTCAAGATCACTCTAGGCTTTTTGATTTTATTTATTTGTTTGTTTGTTTGTTTGTTTGTTTGTTCCATGCCCAGTGCTCGCTGGTTCTGACTTCTCTGGGGCTGAAATGTGTAAAGTGAATCAAATTAAATGTAAAAACTCTTACTAGTGGAATTGACGTTGATGAATTTACTGACTACAAAGTCATTAGTAGATATCTTGGAAATAAAATAAATCATTTAAATAATTATGAAGATGCCCTAATTATTATAATCTTATAAAATTTCTTAGTGGTTTTACAAATCATAGCAATTTCTTTTAAGTGTCTACCAGTACCATAGCAGGAAAAAAAAACCCCTATGGGTGCTAAAGTATAATTCTGGTAGCATTTGTAGAAACACTTTAACGCCATATCTGTGACAGCAGAGGCAGTGTCTGCCATGGCCACAGTTACATTGCCCAGGATGTGGCACAGAGCAAAGTATTTGCCCAATAAATATTTGCTGAATGAACAAATATCATGATAACTCAAAGTATGCCATAATGTTAATACTGGCAAACCAATGATCTTATTAATCTCATTTTTCAAATAAAGCCTGAAAAGATGTAAAGTAACAGGCACCAAGATTCAGAAAAGTAAAGGCCAGACACTCAAAATTACTTACTGGCAGAGCATTGGAATTTAATGACTTACTCAGAATTTACAGAGACACAGTTTGCTCTGATTTATTTATAGTCTATGCAGGAGCTATCTTCCAAATGTGGCTTTCTTGCCCTTGAAGTTCATGTTTGGGTCTATCTGCAGATGGCTGCCAACATATGTGTTAATCAAAACACCGGGATCAGAGGTTCCCTGTAGAAGTTTCAGGAGAGGATAAAATTTAACAGAAAATTTCCTGTGTGTTTTATCATGGCTGAAATCTGTGTACTGTATTATTCTTATTTAAAATCATGGCTTCAGGAGCTGGAGAGATGCACGAGTGGTTACGATCTCTTGCTGTTCTTGCAGAGGACTAGGGTTTGGTTCTCAGTACCACAGGGGTACTTTCTTGTTAGCTTGAATTTGCTTTTTAAATTTTGTAGGCAGAAAGAGTTGTATGCCCAACATGGAGACCCAACTCTTTCAAAGATGTTTTTACTTATTTTATTACATATTCATTTACATGTTTTGAGACAGAATTTCTTATGTAGCCAACATGGCCTTAAACTCCCAACTCTTCTGCCTCAGCCTCTTGAGATTACAGGTGTGCACTGTCAAACCCAGCTAACATTCCTTATAATAGTTCAGTATATTTTCGCTGGCATGAGTGGGTTTGGTCCCAGTTCAATTGGGAGATCTCAAAATCTCTACCGTCTTTCTAAGCAGTTTAAAAGAATCAGGAGTAGTTAAAATTTAGAAACTGCATTAAATGTAATGCATTTAAATCTGAGATTCTGGGAAAGAATTTTTTTTCAGCTAAGAGCTGAGCTTGTGGGTAAGAAAAAAATTGCATGATCATCTTCCACTTCAGTGCATTTGAAATGGAGAAAATATCTCATTTGATTTCACTCAAATTATGCTCTGGCTCCTTGTGAATGATATATGCTATTTGAGAAAATGAAGGAGATGATCCACTCTCAGTTAACAACCCATGAAGAGAGAGAGAGAGAGAGAGAGAGAGAGAGAGAGAGAGAGAGAGAGTATGTGTGTGTGCATGTATCTGTGTATATGCATATGTGTGTGTATATCTGTGTGTGCACACATCTGTGTATATGTGCATATGTGTGTGTGTGTGTGTGTGTGTGTGTGTGTGTGTGTGTGTGTGTGT
>CABHPR010143397.1:27476-73323 GCA_902168415.1 Peromyscus melanophrys | reverse complement strand
GAGAGAGAGAGAGAGAGAGAGAGAGAGAGAGAGAGAGAGAGAGACTTAATTATCAGAGTGACTCAGGTGGTGAGGGTAAAATCCTAACTGGATTTCTGTTTACATTAAACAGATTTGATTTGTAATCTGATTCAATTAGTTAAACATTAAATGCATCTTGAGGCAGAAATATCATGGATGTAAATATTCTCTTTGAGGTGGAAAAGCACTCAGGGAAAAGAAACCTTCCAGGCTCTTCCTGCAGAGTTGTATTTCAGGAATGCTCCACTTTCTTTCCAGGCCACAAATGGTCATTCCCTTGCCTCTCTATCCCCACCTCCATTTCCACTTTAATCACAATTGAAAGGGGTCATTTCCTGAGTGCCACAAGGTACTCACCGTTGGATACTTACAGATAATATGATAAACGAGTCCCTGGTCATAACTTGGCAGTTCCTCCACTGTGTTCACAGCTACTGTCTCAATAGAGGTTAAAGAAAAATTGAAGCAGGCATATTTTCTTATAAGCAGTCCTGTGGTTGGTGGATCCTCTGCAGGCATGCCAGAAGGGATCTTGCTGAAGACATCATTTTCTTGT
Source organism: Peromyscus melanophrys (assembly GCA_902168415.1). Taxonomy (NCBI): domain Eukaryota; kingdom Metazoa; phylum Chordata; class Mammalia; order Rodentia; family Cricetidae; genus Peromyscus; species Peromyscus melanophrys. The sequence continues at coordinate 72,746 of CABHPR010143397.1, read as the reverse complement.
GTGAGGCAAAAATGAATGAAGCTGCAATTGAGGCAGTGAAGTCTTCCCACTCCATGTAGGAAAACTAGCTGGGTTTCTTCACAGGCCGCTGGGGCAAAGCGGTGAGGTGGAGGCTGATGAAATGGTCTGGGTTTCCCCCTTCAGGAATTCTCTGCAACACAGAATGTAACTCATTTTCTTCTTTTCTTTTTGAGATTATAATAAGTACATAACTTCTGCCTTTCCCTTCTCTTTCTTCTCTCAAAACCCTCTCATTTACCATTTTTTTGCTCTCTTTCAAATCATGACCTCTTTTCCACTGTTATTGCATGCAAACATGTGTGTGTATAAATATACATATATATGTATATACAGACATACTCCTAAATACAATCTGCTCAGTCTGTATAATGTTGCTCATTTGTGTGTTTTTAGGGCTGACCATTTGGTATTGGATAAGCAATTGGTGTGTTCTTCCCTGGAGAGGAATTCCCTAGTTGTCTGTGGGTCTTTGTATAGGTTTGAGGCCACATGGTCTCTTTCTCATACATTTTATCATGTCTATTGCTGCTGTCCTTGTTCAACTCATGTTTAGGAAGTCACACTAGTGACACTATATGGGTATGGCTTCTGGCATTACCCAGAGACACACTCTCACAGCAAACTCCCTGATCCTTTGGCTCTTACACCCTTTCCTCTTCCTCTTCTACAGCATTCCCTAAGCTTTAGATGCAGGAATGTTTTGTAGATGTATCCCATTGGGACTGGGCTCCAGGACTCTGCATTTTGCTTGGTTGTAGTTTTCTGTAGTGGTCTCTATCTGTCACAAATAAATGTTTCCTTGACGAGGGATGAGGACTACATTTATCAGTGGGTATAAGGCCAAGTATTTAGAAAGTAGCTAGGGAATATGTTGGTATTATTATATTATATATATATTATTATTATTTATTAAGCAGTGGTTGTAGGTTTTCCTCCAAGATCCACGACTTCACTAGTACTGAGCAGTTGGCTAGGTTTCCAGTAGCAGGCATATTTCCCTCTTGTTGAGTGAGTCTTAAGCCCCACTAGAGAGCTGATGCTTACAGCCAAGATATTCATAACACTACGGCACCCTTAGGATTCTCATGCATGCTGGCCGTTGGTGTGGTTCATAGACATCACAGCTGGATCGTGCAGTTTGTTGGCTCTTTGCTTTGGGAGCTTGCATGGCATCCTTTGCTACATGAAAGCTAGTCCTCAGGGAGGAGGCGTTCAGGTCAGTTGCAGCTCGGGGTCCTCTGGCCCTTGTGTCTGGAGTGCAGTATCTTCAGCATAGGGCTTTACCTTCCACCTCTTGGCGCTATTACACCAAGGGAAAGAGCAATAGACTGCATGTTTGAGGGGTCTATTGGCCAGCCTTCACCAACAACTCAAAAGAGAGCCTCGCCTGCCTGGTGTTAGGTTGTTTATTTTATTTTTTTAAGGTCGTGTTTGGCTCTTTGAGGGAGCATGGCTAGTCCAGATGAGAAATTTTCATTACAATTTTATAGCTATAGGTTTAATTTTTGATAATTAGTTCATAGTATGATTCCTTATGACTTTTTCAGAGATCTTCACTGCTATTTTACCCTCGTTCCTTCCTCTCCTGTATTTACCTCCCCCATCCCTAAAGAACCCCCCTTTCCCATTTCCCTGATTAGATCACATGTACTATGTTATACCCCCCCACCCTCCCATTTCCCGGCAATGGTTCCTTTTTACTTTCCTGGTTTCTGTAGTTACTCCAGGATAGGTACTTATGTTGAATAATTAATTGGAGCCAGGAGCCTCTGATAAGAGAACATGTGACATTTGTCTTTCGCAGTCTGGGTTATCTCACTCAACAACATCTTTCATCATTCCAACCATTTACCTGCAGAAGAACCTAAGTCTTTTGTTCAGAACTAGCACATACTGTCTTGAAGAGCCCTTCTACACAGCAGGCCTGTGACACTGACCCATCACTAACAACAAAGCTGCTTCTGGTAGAGGAGGGCTTTCTGGGGATGAAGTCCACCTGGACCCATTTCCAGTGACTCGACTCCTCCAGGGCCCCAGTGTCTAAGCTGATGGCTGCTTTTGTGGGTCTTAGCTCGCAACATCTCCTTCTTGGGTTCCCAAGTCTTCCATCGAGGTGAGGGGAAGGGAAAGCACATCCAGAACTATTTTTTTCCCTGCTTGGGTATACATTGACATGTGGGAAAAATGTGCTAATTTTGAGTATGGACAGAGAATCCATTACCTTGATTCTTCTAAACAGGTAGGCTTCTGGACATCAGGGCCCAGAGGGCTAGGGGAGTATGAGAGAAGTTCCCAGCTTGTTCTGTAGTTCAGGAAGTTCTTGAACTTGTCATCTCCTAGACAGGTAGGCTTCTGGACAGCAGGTCTCTGAGGGCTGGGGGAGTGCAGGAGAAGTTCCCAGCTTGTTCTACAGAACTACAGTTCAGGGAGTTCTTGAACTTGTCATCCTCCTGCCTCAGCTTCTGAAGGAACTGAGATTATAGATATACATCAAGTCTAGCCACCTTCCCTGTTTGGGGGAATAATATTTAAGTCTCTTATTTGAGGTCTCTATTCAAAGACTGGACCTGTTGTCCTCTTACAATGTTCTATGGGTTGGGTTTACGGAGTGGTTTCTTTTTGCTGCTATCAAACTTGTTCTTCCAGCCTATGAATTTCCCTTAAGGAGAAATTAAATTTAAAACTTGGTTGCTTTCATGAGTTTTAGAGTACTTCCTAGGAAAAGTTGTGTACTTTATATTACATCATTATGGGGGGGGCAAATATTATTAGCGCTTACGCTGGCATTTAACCCATTAGGATTTGGTTATAAAATGTATTCAGTGACTCATGTGTAGAAACTTGGTCTCAACTGGTGATACTATTGTGAGAGGATCAAGTTATAAGGTCTGTTACCTCTTATAGTGGATTAACCCATTGAAGAGTGCATAGCTGAATTAACCAGTGGGGGGAGAGTAGTGGGAGGAAATAGGTTGCTGGAGGCATCCATTTGAAGGGTGGACTTCACCCCTTCATAGTCCTTCTTTCCACTCCACTTTTCACTCCTTCCCTCCCTTCTCTTTTTTCTTCTGTTCTTTCTTCCTCCTTTTCATCTCCCCTCCCTCTCTCTCCTTTAGTCCCTCTCTCCATTCCTACTTGCAGCTGCCCGGAAGTGACCAACTTTTCTCCACTATACCCTCTACCGTGGTGGTTCAGCCTCATCTTTGCCATGCTACAGTGGAGCCTGCTGACTAGGGACTACAACTTTTGAAACCACAAGTAAAACCAGATCTTCTGCCTTTTAACTTGTTTTCTCACCCCCATCCCCCATGTATGTATGTGTACTGGAAGTGCTCTGATTAATTCAGGGACATAGCACAATAGATTGCATTATTTCCTTGGCTCAAATATCAAGGATAACTACTGTCATGGTTTTTGGTGTATAAAAGAATGGAGGGTGGCTCTTGTCCTGATCATTGACCATTTTTGCTCTGAAACACCACTGTGCCCACTAGGTCAATGTCTTCAACAATACCAGATGATGGGATGACTGGTGTCTAGCCCAACTCCAGTGTCCATCTGCAAACTCAGAGGCTGTGGGCTATAAAACTCCCCAAGCTGTCCCTCTCATACCTGGTACACTAAAACTATGCAGAAATGTTTAAAACTCAGAATGAAATAAAATATGAAAAAGAAATGAAGCAATGTATAACTCCTCTGTGAGCATCAGACATAGGATCAGGTTTGTTTGGTCCCCATGTTTATACTAAAAATAATGATAATTGGTCTACACTCCACAGTTGGCAGGTGTACATGCTGGTATCAAGTCCAGTGAAACATCCTGCTTGCTTTCAACTCATTAGGCCTTTTGGAATATGTTAGCATGAACCAAGGCTTTCTTCATTCCATGGCCAGCAGGAAAGGCATCAACCAGGTTCTCTTCAGCAAAGACCTGAGACTTGCCTCTGAGCCACAATTCAATACTTTCTCTTTTGTTCCTGTACAGACTCCTCATTTCACAGCACCCTTTCAACACTCAAGCATCACGCAGAGTTTATGTACTGATCACCCAGTGAGGTTTGTTTGATTGGTTTGCTCCCTGGAGGCCCAATCAAGATTGATTTTAGGAACACAACTCTGTCTGGAATGTCTAAAAGAGAACGTGTTAGAAAAAAAGAGAAGCCAGTACAATTTATGCAATTACTTAAGCAAGTAAAGAACAGCATTCTTGCAATGGCTCGATCCTGCTGCCACCCACCTTTAAGGCTCAGCCACCACCAGAATATGTCTGTGATGAGCCACCTCTTACCAGAGAGCCTTCTGGGACAGCCTGGCACTCTCTGAAGAAAGCAGAGGGATCGATACGAAGGGCTCTGATCCGCGACAATGACCCAGATACAGGCTTTGCTCCTGATGAAGTGGTGCTGATTGCTTTTTGCACGTATCTTTCATCATCATTAGCAAGCTCCAGCTTCTCTTTCTAGACAAGGGAGTTTAAAAAAAAAAAAACATCATGTGTAGCAAAGGAAGCTACTGGGGCACAATCCAGCTGACAATCAGACACAAGACCCCCAAAGGCAGCCTACACGAGAAGGACCAGACTTGGTTGGTGATCTCCAGTGCACCTGCACCCTCACCATTCACCAGATGCATCAGTCACATTTCATCTCCATATCCAATCTCTGGCTAAAGGTCCTTCTGAAGCAGTATTTTCCAGGCATATTTTGTATTTGCAGATGGTAAATGAATGAGTCCGGAAAAATCAAGGCATACCACAACTCTATGAAATGCTGGTAATAATAACAACAATGATAATATTCATCTTTCTATTCTGGGTGAAAGTTCAAAATAAAAGTCCAAGTTATTTGACAGAATACCATGCCTCTCTGGTAACTAGACTCTGGGTCTGCAATATTACACAGGATATATCCTTTAGTTACTCAGGAACTTGAATTTATGAGTTATTTGGCTGCCCATTCCTATCCCTCCTGGCAGAATATCGCATATCTCTCTGGAGAGAAGAGCTCTGTGTACTGTAACTTTCATTCTCTCCACGGTCAACAAAAATGAATTTCCCCTGGCAAACAGTTTATTTTGCAAATGAGTTTAAATGATTCATAGAGTGCTGAAAAATAGCATCTTGGAATGTATTCTTAAACACACTGCTTTATAAACTCAGTTCACACATATGGTGTTTCCCAGGCAAACAGTTGAAGACACGTGGATCTGGAAGTCTGCAGCAAGGGTAGAACTGTCGTGTGCCTGTGCACAGTAGTGATAACCTCTGTTTCCTTTGGGAAGGAAAACCCATCTTGGCCTCACCAGGTCAGGCAGGCTCAGATGCACCAGGGTCTGGAACCTGAAGTTGACAGAATCAGTAGCAAGGGAAGGAAAGAAGTGAGAAAAGAAAGCAATGGCAGGAAAAGGAAGAACTCTTGCCATCATTTACTCCCCAAACAGGAAGAGCCACTTTCACAGCACTGGGGTGTGAGCAGGGGACCTCATGTTCCAGGCAGTTGCTCTCAGACTGAGCTACGTCCCTGGCCCCTGCTTTGTGTGTGGCAAGAAAAACCTCAAGGTGTTTCCTTTTGCAAACTGTTTTTGACAAATGTATAGGGAGAACAAGAGTCACAGATCATCTGGTGCCAACCCAGAAAATGGGGGTCATGAGGCTGAGGCAGGACTCAGAAAACTAAGTGATATTCAATAACTTCAAACAGAGAGTCAGACACCCCAAGAAAGAAATGTGACAGGGAAAGAGTCACAGAGTGAAAAGGGGCTGAAGATTGTCTAGAGAGGAAGCAGGAAAAAAAATCTGCATGTGAGGTGACTACTGTTGTAATTTGGATATGGACTTCCCCCCAAGGTCCTTCCTGATGGAAGGCAAAATAAGCAGAAGCCAGATCATCGAGGGCTGACTCCCTGATGGTGCTTTAGGGCCCCTGTCCACTCTTGTTCTGTTGACTTTCCAGATGCAGTGAGTTGAACAAGCTTTCTTGATCACATGTGTCAGCCATGATGCACTGGGCAGCCTAAGATCCACTCACCAGGATCGAGTGACTGTGGCTGGAGTTAAGTCCCTCCTCCTTTTAAGACAATATCGCAGGCATTTTGTGCAATGACAGAAAACAGAGTCTCACCTCTCCATATCTGCAATGTCAAGCAGTCTTCCCTCAGCCTACAAATTTCCGAGGTCTTTTAAGTGACAGTGTGACCATGTAGGAAAATGGTTTGCTTGTACCCTGCCCTAAGCCAATGTCTTAGCCAGCTTGGATCTGTTTCCTCCCTATACAACCTGTCCCTGACAGCCCTGCAAGGTTCTTTACAATAAACCATCCTGTCTAGACCCAGTTTAGGGTCCTAAAGATGAGTAGCAAGTTCAGAGAAATTCCTGGGCTTTGGAGCTTTAAGAAACTGAATGCTTACTCAAAGTCATGGCAAAAGTACATGACTTCTCTGTGTCCCTGGACAAGGACTCTTTCTAAACCTATGGTGAACTGAACTGAGGGAAAGGCAGAGGCAGCAAGAGCCTGGTTCCTCTCTATGTAGATGACTCTCTTCTTGTTTCTGGATTGTTGAAGGAACCCAGATGGGTGAGGTAGAGCTGTGAACAGATCTCTCTCAGCTCTCTTGACCTGATTCAGGAACGGTGAAATACAGTATATTATTTGGAGCAATAAAATGAAATAAAAATAGCCAGCCTCTATTGGGCACCTACTACATCCCATCGCTAAGCGCTCCACATGCATCATTTATTTAAAATGTCTCCTAACAACCATAAGACGTAGACATTATTATTAAGCCTGTGAAGAAACAGATGAGCTACCTACACAGGAAGGCACAGTGTGCCCTGGATGAGCCAAGAAGTAGATCTGGTTCTCTGTGCCTCTTGGGCCTGAGGTTGGCTCTGGTGGTCTCTTCCACTGGTTTGGTGCCTCATAGCGGTGAGAGTGGAGCTGTAGAGAGATATGTCTTTCTGAGGAGCAAATGCAATGGGCTGTCCGCCTGCAGGCTGGATTCATGGCAGCAGGAACGCTACTGCACCCTGGCAGCCCCTCCGTTCTTCACATGTGCAACAGCCTCAGCCCTAACACTGACTGGTGAGGAGAAATGGAAGAATGTGACCAGTCATTGAAGAGACAGAAGTTCTGGAGAGTGAAGATCACAAAGAACCCTCTCATCTATTTCCTGTAGGGACAGAATAGTAATAATAATAAATAGATAGATAGATAGATAGATAGATAGATAGATAGATAGATAGATAACCAAAACAAACAAGCAAACCCAGAAAGCTGCATCCCTGAGAAAGTGACATGGGAGACTGGTCAATGAGGACAGTTACAGTCAGCCAGAGGAGTTCTGGTCACTCTGAACCAGGAAACTGAGCATAGTTAATAATGCATTTTATATTCCAAAATACTTTTAAAGCACTTTGAATGTTCTCACCACAAAGACATGATGGATGTCTGAGGTGGTGGATGCTAGCTGATGAGATCACTATGCAATGTATTGAAATATCACACTGAACTTGATAAATGTGAACAATTATTATGTGCCAATTTTAAACATCATCTCTAAGCTCCCCAGCCAGAGGAACTGTTTGCGCTCGTTGTCAGTGTGTCTCTGTGCATCGGCACACTGGAAAATCTTAAATCAAAACTGAGATCTCCAGAAATGTGCTTTCCTAAATTCTTCACGCGGGTGTGCTATTAATATGGAAATGAAGAGAGAGTTTAATCATGTTTGACTGTTTGCTGGAAAGAAAGCAAACATGTGGGTATGCTAAGTATCATCAGATTCGTTAAATGGGGTCAGGATTACAGAGCTGATAGGGACTGATGGATTTCTTGCTGCTCATTATCCCTATTGAATGGCTGGAATAAATTCAACACGGAGATAGGCTAGGGTGGGGCTGTCAGAGCCCATGCACCTGGTGCAATGATCCCGAGCAAACTTGGGTCTTGACAGTAACCTGAAAGGCTGCTTTCCATGGTGGCTTCTGTAACCCAGTGGTCCAAGACCAGCCTCATCTGATGCAGGGAGGGTGTAAGGCTCAGAGCAGAAGGACAAAGAGCAAGAGCAAGTACTGACACCCTTTCTCTGTGTGATTGATTTCTGTTTACACAGCCTTCCTGACATACATTGTATCAATTTAGTCTCCTACAGCTCCATGAAGAAAGGCAAGAAATGTCTTTATCTGGCCAGTGTATTCATGAAAAACCAAGCACAGAGAGGTGGAGGATTTCTCTCACAGACACAGACAGAACTATGGTTCTCATTATTCCACCCCACATCATTGGGCCCATCCCATTCCTGGCTCAGTTCTATAGTGGTATTCTATTTGTACTGAAATGTGATTTTATTTGTATGTTAATAAATAAAGTTGCCTAGGGGTCAGAGCTATTAGCAAGCCATAGCGAAAGCCAGGGCGGTGGTGGTGCACACCTTTAATCCCAGCACTCACTCGGCAGGCAAAACTAGGTAGATCTCTGTGTGTTCAAGGATACAGCCAGCATTGGAGACACACGCCCTTAATCTCAATACCAACCATAGAAGACTTGGAGGTCTGTACAGAGAGGTAGTGACGAGGCAGTCACGTAGTTGGGTTTACAACCAATGAGAAGGCAGAACAGAACTCTTATTTAAAGTCAAACACACAGGGAGTAGTCCCTTTCGGAGAGGTCTCTTGGCGGGAGAGGCTAGCTGGCGGAAGGCGGGTAAGACTCTTAGCTCTGACCTCTTGGGCTTTCATCTTTACATTGGCTCTGTGTCTCTTATTTAATAAGGCAGTTGGTTACATCTACACAGTTCCTCAGCCTCCATGTCTCACATAGACTTCTGCCACCATAAGAGATTAATCTGGTGCCCTACCATGGGTAAGTAATAGCCTCAAGGTGATTTCATAACCACATCATTCTTGTTATTAATTAATTGATCTTTTCATGATGTATGTATTGTATGGCTGTCATGTTGCTCCTGGGAAGGACACAGTGAACAAGAAGAAAAGCTCTTGTCTTTGTGGAGTTTACAGTGAGGGCTGTGATGTCTGTCCTTTCAAAAATTTATATTTATTTTATGTGCATTGGTGTTTTGCCTATGTGTGTGTGTATGTCTGTGTGAGGATGTTGGATCCCCAGGAACAGGGATTACAAACAGTTGTAAGCTGCCATGTGGATGCTGGGAATTGAACCCAGGTCCTCTGGAAGAGCAGTCAGTGCTTTTAATCAGTGAGCCATCTCCCTTGCCCCCTGTGATGTGTGTCTTAAAGCATGTAAGTAGGTACATGCCTGAAATCTCAATAAAAGTAGCAGAGGCAAGGGGATCATGAGTTCAAGATCACCCTGGGCTACAGTGATTTCCAGACTAGCTGGGGTAACAATGAGACTTTGCCTCAAAAAAAAGGTTAATAAATAGATAAAAATAAATCATGAGGGACTAATCCAGAGACTCTGGTTAAGAGGTTCTGATGTAATAGATCTGGGATGATGCCCAAGGGTCTGCATTTCTGACTGACAGTGTCAGTCAACACTGCTGGTCCATGGACCACCTTTTGAGTAGCACTGAAGGTTCAGCAGGGGCTGAAGGAAACTGAGAGCTTTTCAATGATACCAACCAACAGGCTAAGGTTGGTTGTGTGATCTGAAGACACCGGGTAAGTAGGGAATACTTAATTCAAAGAGTGGGAGAAGGTTTCCTGGAAGAAATGAAGACCATGCCTAAAGCTGGAATGGAAATTAGGCATGCCAGGTTTAAAAGTGGAAAGGATGGCTTACTTCAGACCCTGAGGTCTGTGTGTGTCAAGTCCTCTGAGCAAGAATGAAAATGTAACACTTTCAAGCTTATGCATTGGCTCTAGCTCAGAGGGAGTACCAAGACATGGCAAAGTGGGGAAGGACTGGACAGGGCCTAAGGGACATGACAAAGGAGCTGGGTTGATACTTGGGTGAGGTGGACGAATGGGAAAATTCGAAGCAGGAAACTAATTGATAGCATGTGCAGTTTCTTCTCACAGCTCACCCAGGCTGCCACAAAAACAGTGGATTGAGAAGAGCCTGACTTCAGTTGGAGAGAGGTAGAAGGTTTTGTTCTGGTGCTGAGAGTGAGGAGGGTGGCTTGAACTAGGCTGTGGCCACAGGAGTAGTGGGAAATAGCTAGGTTTATGATAAATTCTTGACTGTGCTGGAGCAGGGACTGAATAGAGACCAGCAGTGCAGGTGCAGGGACTGAATAGGGACCAGCAGTGCAGGTGCAGGGACTGAATAGAGACCAGCAGTGCAGCTGCAGGGACTGAATAGAGATGAGCAGTGCAGGTGCAGGGGCTGAGTGGAGACCAGCAGTACAGGTGCAGGGGCTGAATAAAAGCAGAAAGGCATAGGATCAGAAACTTGATGAGTTCAAATGTTTAAAAATCCCATGGCGGTAACTTTGATCCCTATGAATCTCTACTTCCTGCATCTGTGCCAAAATTTGGAGCCATGGAAATTGGCCCCAAAAATTAGGGACATGAGACTTCTGAGATGTATTAAAGATGGCACACTGGCATTCTACTTGAAACACAACCCAGTGACAACCTGATTCCAGACTCAGGAAATACTTCCTTTCAGGGACACATTCTGAGCAAAGAAGTCTGCCTGTTTATCACTCCAAAGAATCTTCAAGGACTGGGTCTTGACAGAACAGAATCCACCTTATCTCTTGCCAAACTTACATCTGAACGGTTCCGGCTCTGGAGCAATGCACTCCTCTTAGCAGGCCACATAGAAGAAGATAGCTCCTGCACACTCGACCTGGAAGATAAGAGATGATGGGCTCAGAGCACTCTAATTTCTTGTTTGCATGCAGCATTTCTTCTTAGATTCCTAACACTTTGACCTTAGAAGTTGGAGGAGAGAGTACTATGCTGGACGAAGAATACAATACCAGGCTGCCAGAGCACCTGAGATCTCACATTACAGTCTGTGCATTAAGAAAAGTAAGTTTTATTTTTCTGAAAGGCCACAAGGACAGTGTTCTGCTCATCATCACCGCACATTGGCAGGGGCTCTGGGGCTCCCTGGGAAGCAGGTGTACAATAGACATTTTTGTGCTATAGTGTCCACATTCTCATAGAGTCACTGAGCATGAGAATTCTCTGGAACAATGCAAATGTACACAGAGATGTTGGACCCCACATTGTTTTCTTTTCATTTCACATAGTATTTTTCTCTTCTCACTTATAAGGTCATAATGTTACAGATCTAAGCAGAACGGCAATTCTCCTTGCAAATAAGAAACCAATGCTTTATAGTTCAAACCCTTTCATTTTCCAGTTTGAACACAGAGAACCCTTTAAAAAAAAAACAATGTGCAATGTCATAAGCCATTTGCTGCCCTGATGCTGGAATACTTTGGATAAGAGATAAAAACAGATTATCTCTATCACAAGCAAGAGGGGCCAGCTGGGCCAGCCAAAGGAGACCAGTAGAGAGGCTGAGGTGGCTGCAGGTGACATTTGGGCAGGTGCAAGGGGATTTGACAGCAGGCATTTGGCGGCAGATCTTTAGAGATTTACAGCAGATAGGCTGGATCGGCCAAGAAGAAAGACCAGCAGACATGGAAGCCCCCAGGAAGGCTGATAATGTAAGGCAGGACCAAATGAGTTTGGTGAAATTATTTTCATATCAAGTGCACTGAGACTGTAGTCAAGAGGTCAAGGGACATGAGAAAGAGAGCAATTAGCAAGGAGTTCCAGGACAGATGGCTGAGGTGCCGTGGTGAGAAATAAGGAGGCAGTCGGCCAGTCCTGGCTCAAAGGAGAGAAGGGTGGACTAAATTCCTCTCTCTGAGTCCTGAGCTCCCCTTGTGGTCCATTTTGTTTAGTGCGCAGGCAGAGGGAAGGTGGCTTGGCATGGACAGGGCTCCTGGCAAAAGAACAGGGCAGGGCAGAGCTGAGTAGAAGACTCGCCATGATGCTTCTTTCAGCACGACACAGGGAAGGGCTGGTGAAGCGGGTTCTAAAAAGACAGAACCGAAGGGCAGCCTGCCCCGCCACCATCACAGGTCGAGAAACTAACACGGGCAGCCCTGCCTTGCCATGGTTCTGCTTTGCTTTTCTTTGCTTTGCTCCACTACTCAACGGGGAGTAAAAGCAGTTCATGTTCAGTAGAAGCTATGCTCTGAAATGTCAATCTAATCTAATCTCTTCTAAACTACCTAGTGATATACAGCCCAGTTCTCTGGATGCCAGGCAGTGCCAGCAGCGGTAAGTGTGGGGTGATAAAGATGAAGGAGCCATATTCTGCAGAGACTGGGGTGCTGGTCAGGATGTCCAGCAGGTTAGGGGGAATCAATGTGTTTTTGACTTACAGTATTTTCAGTATGCAATGGGCCTATTTGGATGTCACTTTATGGTAGACTGAGAAGTACATGCTCCTGGGTGCTGAAGTCTTTGCTGATGGTGAATGGTCAGGTCAGGGAGGGTTTATGGTAGCTGGGCTCCCAAAGGGAGAGGAGTGAGACACAACAGCAAGAAGTGTAGACTTATGACAGGAGTGTTTTGTCTCCATGCATGTCTGTGTGCCACATGTGGTGCCCAGGGAGTAGAGAAGAGGCATCTGAGCCCCTGGGACTAGAGTTAGAGGTGGTTGTGAACTGTCATGTAGGTGTTGGGAATCAACGCCAGGTCCTGTGGAAGAGCATCCAGTGATCTTAATTATAGAGCCATGTCCCCAGCACCTATAAAATAAAATCTTTTGGCTATTAATTATACATACGCAACACACAAATATAGTGATATTAATATATACTTGTATATATTTTTATTTATAATATGCTTTAATTGAAATAGTATTATTTCACTTAAATAATGAAATAGTATCATGTCACTCCCTGCTTCTTTTTTTTCCTCCAGCGCCTTCCACCTACCATCCCTTGAACCCTTCCCATGCCTCTCAAGCTGATAACTTCTACTACCATTTTGCTAGATCAGAACAATCCCTTACTACATTCTAAGTCTTACCTTTATATGCTGTAGATATACCGCTCCTTATCACAAAAGCCTCTCTTTACAGCAAATGGAGAACAGACTAAAAACCACAACTGGACACATGCAAAGATCAACAGGGTGAGGAAGCCCTACACCAACAAACATGGTGTTGTAAATACCAGCGTGGCTCTGACATGAGCAGCTCTTAGTCATGCGTGATGGGAGTTATCTCAGTTCTGGTTCCACTCCAATCCTTTTCCTGTCAAGTCCTATATGGAAAGTTCTCTCACATAGCCTTTTCAGGTTCATGCCAAGTCAAGTCAGACCATACTTATTACATGCCCATTATCTGATGGGCACTCTTCAGGTTCATGCTAACTAAAGTCAGATCATATTTATTACATGCCCATTATCTGATGGACACTCTGCTAAGTGCTGAGACATAAGGGGTGTATGTAGCTTGAGTTTTCCTGCCTGGCCCACGGTCAGGACAGATCTCTTTCACCTGCCAGTCCCACAGCCGCTCAGACCCAACCAAGTAAACACAGAGACTTATATTGTTTACAAACTGTATGGCCATGGCAGGCTTCTTGCTAACTGTTCTTATATCTTAAATTAATCTATTTCTATAATTTTGTTCCTTGCCACATGGCTCGTGGCTTACCAGCATCTTTACAGCTGCTTGTCCTGGCGGTGGCTGGCAGCGTCTGGCAGCGTCTCCTTCCACCTTCCTTTTCTTTTTATTCTCTCTGTTAGTCCCGCCTATACTTCCTGCCTAGCCACTGGCCAATCAGTGTTTTATTGGCAACACATTTGACATACAGAACATCCCACAGCAGGTGTAGAATAGTTTTCTCAATGGGAGCAAACCATTAGGCTATTGAGGGAGGCAGGTGGTTACATTACATTACAAAGAGACAAGCAATTTTCATGACTCATAACTGCATATATGTGTTGTGCGTATGTGGCAGGGTGGCCATTTCCCTGTTTGAAACATACTATGAAGTGATGGATTAGTCAATACCCACGCTGCATTGCGACCCCAGTTTCTTCTCTTTCTTGCTCTTTCATACACGTCTCAGAACTCAGAGCCACTGAAATTGCAATGTGAACCTTCTCAATGCAAAATACTCGGTGGATGTTTCCCACTGGTGTCTCTCTTGAAATTCATTCTGGGAATACCTTCTGTGACACAGGAGGAGGATTTTATGGTTATTGTCAAATGCAACAGCAGCCCTGACACTAGTTGCTCATATGGATGACATATTCTCATTTCCCATCATTGACCATCTACCCAGATTTGGTAGCTAAGTTGAAAGCTGTTCCTTTGTATAAAGCAAAATGTTACCTCACTTGATGTTTGCAGTTTCTCTGTATTATCTGTAGAATCTGTGGATTTCAAAGAAATCCTGAAAACCAAAGCTTTAAATTATTTTTACATATCCCCCATGCATAAATCTAATTAATCTTGTCAATAAAAACCAGGAGTCAGATATCAGAGTAAAAACCTGAAAGATCAGAGAAGCAGAGGAGCAGCCACCAGTGACTTCCTACCTCTCCCATTCATCCGACCAAAAGGGCCAAGATCTTGTCTCAGTCCCGCCTTACCACTTCCTGTCCCTCTCTCTACAGACCTCCAAACCTCTATGGTTAACTAGTGGCTAGCTCCGCCCTCTGAACAAGCTTTACTTGTCAGAACACAAACAAAATATCACACAACACCCCCCACCCTAGTCATTGCTTCTGCCCAGTCTTTTGAGAAGAGTGTTACTATGTATTTGAGCCTCTCTTTTCCCTTCTCCCTCCCAATGTGCAGACTCTATGGAGCTCAGAGGATGCTGGAATCTGCAAGGCTCTTGGGATCATCTACTGGTCTGGTTCCCGGCTCCTTCTGTTATTCTCAAAGTGACACTTTCTTCAAAGCAGGTCTTCCAACCCTTCCAATATATGAACCAAAGGTGGAATGCCTGTTTTCCCTGACCCTGCCTCAGAGGCTGCCTCTTCCCAGTGATGCCACCAATGCTGCTTCACAAGTAGCTTAGAATCTCACTCCCATGGTGCTTATTAGAAGACCTGGCATCAGCATCCCACATTTTAACCCGCAAACTCCTGACGTAGAGGTGTAGGTGGGGGCTGAGGAATCTTCTTCATTTGATTTAACTCTGCAGTGTCTTGTAGTCATTAGAGAACCACTTCAAGTTCCCCCTCAAGTTTAAAAGCTATTATGCTTCTGGGATAAACTCCTCATTCTAGAGTTTGCATCTGTGTCCCTGCCAGAAGACTGATGATACTTTTGCTTCTCTCTGTATAGAATGAAAAGGTGCCTAGTCCTACAGGTGACTAGCTCCAGCTGCCTTCAAAGAATCATGAGGGGCATTTCAAACCGCAGCCAGGCTGTGCTGTTCTGCACTCTGCCACCTACAACATTCTAGAACCTTCTACAGGCTCTGAGAACAGCCTCCTTAGGTTTGTTCTCCCACCCAGGACTTCAGCTGACTCCCAGGGACACCCTGGCTTCCTGGTCAGTGTCTACTTCTGTTACTTGTGGTGGTATTGTGTTCCCCAAAATATTGTGTATGCTAATAAACTTATCTGGGGTCAGAGAACAGGACAGCCACAATATGAAACAGAGGTTAGGCAGTGGTAGCATACGCCTTTAATCCTAGCATTCCAGAGACAGAAATCCCTCTGGATCTCTGTGAGTTCAAGGCCACATGGGAAACAGCCAGGCTTGGTGACCCACGCCTTTAATCCCAGAAAGCACGCCTTCAATCCCAGGGAGTGGTGGTAGAAAGCAGAAAGGTATATAAGGCGTGAGGACCAGAAACTAGAGGCCTTTGGCCTGGGGAAGCCTTTGGCCTGGAGAAGCATGTGGCTGGTTAAGCTTTCAGGCTTCTAGCAGCAGTTCAGCTGAGACCCATTCTGGATGAGGGCTCGGGGCATCCAGTCTGAGGAAACTAGACCAGCTGAGGATCCAGCGAGGTGAGATAGCTGTGGCTTCTTCTGTCTCTCTGACCTTCCAGTGTTTACCCCAATAACTGGCCTCAGGTTTGATTTTATTAATAAGAACTTTTAAGACTCATGCTACAGTTACTCATGCTAAACCATGCATCCTCTTCAACTGTTCGACTGCATCTCTTTGGAATGTCCCGCCATGACTCCTGCTATACCGATGCCTCAATTCTTTGTCAGTGTTGCATATACCAGGTACTCCAAGGTTTGGTTGATTTTATCACTACCAGAGGGAAGTTTTAGAATGTTGCCTGGTCTTAGGCAGAGACTCATTCATTGGGCTGAGATATGCATGGGGCCGGAGAGCATTGGTGTGGTGATATTTTATTTGTGCTGAAATGTGGTGATATTTTATTTGTGTGTTAATAAATAAAGCTTGCCTGGAGATTACGGGAAAAGGCCAGCCATTTTAAGTAAACAAGAAGTCAGGCAGCACACGCTCTTAATCCCTTAGCAGGCAGGATCTCTGTGTATTCAACAGAGTCAAGCGTGCTGACTTGCACCTTTAATCCCAGTACCGACCATAGAGACCTGGAGGGTCTATGCAGACAGACAGAAAATGACAGAGCTGTGTAGGAAGAGGAAGTGAGGTAGCTGGGCTAAGAGAGCCAATGAGAGGGCAGAAAAGCAAGGCATATAAAACCTGGGTAGACAGGAAGTCATGCCATTTGGAAGCTGCAGAGTTGGTATGGTAAGGTTGGCTGGTGGCTTTCTGTATTTCCTTGGTCTCTTTGAGACTTTAACCCAAATTTCTGGCTCTGTGTTTTTTTATTTAATAAAACCATTTAGAAATTCATCTACACATTGGTACATTTTAAAAAGCTTGAAACACTATGTCTCCTTCCTCTGCTTGTTCTCTAGTGAATATAACATGAAGCAAAATTAGGGTCCATTGCTGTACTCTGAGTAGATTGATAGGGCATATCTGTCTCCCTTATGAGACTGTAAAGACTGGCAGTGTATGGACAATGTCTTGTCTACCCTTGTTCTGGGTTCCTTCCTTCCCCCATTTTTTACTTACTGAAGGTTCTTGAGCCCCTAGAACCTGATGGATGCTAAAGACACAACACTCAGCTCTCCCTGTGCAGAGACAGAAGATAGAGACACAATCATTTTTAGGCTCTGAAAATCTGAAAGATGCACACCTATCTCTTGTCACACAACCTGTTCCATGGGTGGAGTGAGGTACGTCATCGCCAGGGCCGGCTAACCTCTGCTTAAAGTCAGGATTTTCAGTTTCCTCACTACAAGGTTGAAGGAGCCACTTTATTTCTTTCCAAGCCTCATTTTTCTCATCCATTAGAATAATTAGATGTCTTGGGTGCCGAGGTGTATTTTTCTTTGTATTTATGCTGCTTGGGTTTGTTAATCTTGAGTCTGTACGTTTAATGGGTGTTTGTTGTTCTTATCCCTTGTTTGGGTTTTTAGAGAAATTTCACTCAGTACTTCAGCTGATGCATTATTGTGGTGGTATTGTGTTCCCCAAAATATTGTGTACCTTAATAAACTTATCTGGGGTCAGAGACGGAACAGCCACAATATTAAACAGAGGTTAGGCAGTAGTAGCACATGCCTTTAATCCTAGCATTCCAGAGACAGAAATCCCTCTGGATCTCTGTGAGTTCAAGGACACATTGGAAACGGCCAGGCATGGTGACCCACACCTTTAATCCCAGGGAGTGGTGGTAGAAAGCAGAAAGGTATATAAAGCGTGAGGACCAGAAACTAGAAGCATTTGGCCTGGAGAGGCATTTGGCCTGGAGAAGCTTTTGGCCTGGTTAAGCATTTGGCCTGGTTAAGCATTCAGGCTTTTAAGAAGCACAGTTCAGCTGAGAACCATTCGGATATGAGGACACAGAGGCTTCCAGTCTGAGGAAACAAGACCAGCCGAGAAGTTGGCCAGGTGAGGTTAGCTGTGGTTTGTTCTGTCTCTCTGACCTTCCAGTGTTCGCCCCAATACCTGGCTCAGGTTTATTAATAAGAACTTTTAAGACTCATGCTACACATTATTATTCCTTTCTGGGATTTCAGTGATGTTGATATGTAAGGCCATTTCATTCTTATCCACAAACCTTTAATACTGACAGAAATCATAAATAAGTGGGTAAATATTAAATATATATATGTGATCCCACTATGGGCTTCTTACAGGACCCCAGATGGGGGAGAGAAGATGCAGAGCCAATGACTTTCCCATCACTGCCAACAAACTGACTGCATCCCTCCCAGATAGATCTGGAGAAAGTGAATGAGTGTGTGTGTGTGTGTGTGTTCCCTTCTGCGCAAGGATAAGGCACAGCATGAAAGAGAGCTGGCAGTTCATTCTAGACTTTGTGTGTGCTTGTGTGTATGCATGTTCACATGTATGTTGGTGCCCAAGTGTGCCTGTGGAGGCTGTCAGCTGTCATCAGGAGTCTTCTTCCGTCAGTCTCCACCTTATGTCCTAATTATGCAGGTAGAGTCCTTCATTGAACCCAGAGAATGCTCTTTGGGCTCATCTGGCAAGCCAGCTTGCCCTGAGGATATTCTCTCTCTACTTCTGGAGTATATTGGGATTATAGGTGAACTCCATGATCACCTGTCTTTTACATAATTCTTAGGATCTGAATTTGGATCTTAATAATTGTGTAGCCAATACTTAAACCTACCTAGCCATCTGAGGATTAGAAATTATTGAATATTTCAACAAATGAATTCTTTTTCTTTTGAGATGAAGCCTTATGTAGACCAAGCTGATGTCCAATTCACGATGTAAGAAGATGATCTTGAACTTCTGAACCTTCTGATTGCACCTCCCACATTCCAGGATTACAGGTGTGTTTATATACACTCCTATATGTACATGTGTGTATATATGTACGTATAAGTATATATATATATATATATATATATATTGTGTGTGTGTGTGTGTGTGTGTGTGTGTGTGTATCCTACACTCAGTGGTTACGGTAGACTGGCTCACCTGCCAGCCTCAGTGATCTGTTCTTGAATTTCTTTATTCATTATCAGCAAACAAAGCATGGCAGAGTCACATATCCGCCACTTTTGTAAGAGAAGCAAAGAGACTTCGCTGTCTGCATGTGGTTGTAAAAGGAGAGATCATGGCAAAAAAACCAGTATGTTTCTTTGGCCCTGTCTCCTCTTACATCTTTAGAGAGATCAAAGCATGACATTTTAGCCGGGCGGTGGTGGCGCATGCCTTTAATCCCAGCACTCGGGAGGCAGAGCCAGGCGGATCTCTGTGAGTTCGAGGCCAGCCTGGGCTACCAAGTGAGTTCCAGGAATGGCGCAAAGCTACACAGAGAAACCCTGTCTCAAAAAAACCAAAAAAAAAAAAAATAGAGAGATCAAATAGGCAGAATTGGAGCAGTCCAACAGCTTTCATAGGGTCATTTGAGCTGAGAAGGAAAATAGACCACATCTGTCCAGGAGCTTTGCAGGGTTGTGTGCCCTCATGGGGTCAGTCAGCCTTGAACTACTATCCCAAAGCTATGGAAATTGTTCACCTGTAGTTTACGGAGCTCAAATGTAAAGCCATCATCCTTATCCTTGTATATAAACACATGTGTTGAGATTCTTAAAAGCGACAACTGGGTTAATAAAAAAAAAAAAAAGGCCAGACAATATATAGTTTGTGTTGTCACACCTATGAAAAGAGATTCCAGGAGCCTACTGAATTTCCCACAAGATGGCCTTGCCACCTACCACTTTTTGACTTGGCTGAAATCAAGAAAGGGACATGATTACTATTTTCCAGCCAGTAATTTAAAAATCAGACAGTGACAAATCAATTCTTCAAGCACATATTTCCATTCAAGAAAGTAGAGAAAAAAATGCTTCTGAAAACCCTGTATTGCTAGCCTCAGAAGTTAAAACATGCCAATAAATTTCTGAATGTCAAGGATTTTTTTAACCTTTCTCAAACTACTTTTCACGTGGAGACTGATGACAGACCGGATGACATTTCCACTGGGTACCATGAGACCAAGAGGCGGGTGGGGCTGAGGCTCCAGTTCAGCAGAGTTCTGAAGAACTTGATTGGAAGGGCTCTGGGATCCCTGTGGAATTTAACCCTTTAATGCTGGAGGTCTCCTGGACTCTTGTTTTTAATTCTCTGGTCCCGAGAGCATCATCTCCTCCTCCTCTCAGTCTAATCTTTTTGAGAGTATGAGAAACCCAAAAGCTAGCTATGTCTCAGGAAAGGCTGGGGACAGCTACCAAAAGGTGAGGACACTATCTCACCCACTGTGGAGCTGGTGACAGAGGTTAGTGGCTAAGTCTTCAAGTTTAGAGTGAGATTGTCATCTGTATAATCCAGATGTAGTTGGTAACAGCTTCTCATCTCTATTTCCTCTAGTATACAATACCATAGTCACATGAAGCATTCATATCTGGTGGACATATGAATACAGGAAAAATTAATTATTCTATCTTCTTAGTGTTTGTTGACATATAATAGCAACTATACTTTAAGTGAAATCTTTTATTTTGAGTCATATACGAGTAACCAAGGCCTGGGAAGATGGATTCAAGTTACCCTGAATGTTACATTCCGAATGAAAGAAGTTAATTGAAAGTTTATAGCTGAAGAACAGGAATGACACAAACAATTATGCTTAACAAACATCTTAGTGGGGGCATCAGGCAGGCAGACCACAGTGAAGTATGCACATCTTTTCTATTATCTTGTAGTCTTCTTAGCTGTAGGGTTGTAGATGCTTGAGGTCTGCTAAACTTAATAATACATGCTGGGAGATTTACCTAATAGTCACAGGAATGCTAGATTGGATAAAAAGGTTGAAAGTAAATGGCTGAAGATAGATCAAGATAATTCTGACTAATGATATATTGCTGCCTATGATTAGGGTGTTCTGTTCAACCTGGCCAAACAGTCAACTAAAGCTTGTAAATGCAATTTGTTTGAAGAATTTCAGCTTCACATTTTCTTTTACAACTCTACACGGGGTGTGGTCAATGCATATTGAGTGAATGATGATATATGAATGACTGGGTCATTCATCACTACTGGATCTATTCCAGATCACTACCAGAACTAACCATCATTGGAAGCTTCCAATTCACAGAGAATCTGAATCCCTACACATCTCTACCTGAATGCTGGCTCTGGCCAGGCTGGGCTCTCAACCTATAAAGACTATGGTGACCCAAACCTTCAAGAATCTAGGGGGGAAATAAGAAGAAAGAAAATTGTCCCATAAAACTTAACAGCATTTAGAGGCTCACCAAATTTTGTTTTCTTTTCTAAAAATGATACCAAAGTTTGCACTATCGTATCTTATACAACAGTGGTGGGCTGTTTTGCAGTTCAGTCTGAGAGGCTCATGTGTTTCCCTATAGCCAGGGAGAGCATGGCAAGAAACTGTGTTTCTTTGGTCCTGTCTCCTCTTATACCTTTAGAGAGATCAAATAGGCAGAGTTGGAGCAATCCAACAGCTTTCATAGGGTCATTTGAGCTGAGAGGGGAAATACTTCACATCTGTCCAGGAGCTTTGCAGGGGTGTGTGCCCACATGGCACTAGTGGAGCGGTACCAGTGTGAACCAGAAACCATTCCAGAATCTATTTCTCTGGGATGTACTGCCTTCTTACAGATGCACTGGTTCACGAGCAAAGAGGAATTGTTCAAACTCCCCTATGTTTCGGGCACTAAAAGGGCAGATGAAGCACAATGTATGTGGAAGGGCCTAGGAAAAAAGATAAAGATAAGTAAAGCCAAATACATTATGTACACAATGAGGGGAGGGTGATTCTGCATGAAGGGATTAGAACATGTCTCTGGGTCTGGGGTCAGTCAGCCTTGAACTAAATTCTTTTTTTTCTTTTGCCTCATGGTGTTTTATTGTCAGCAGAAATTCTAAGACAAGTGCCTCCTAAATATAGGCAAACCGCAGAAACAACCTCAAAATTTTTTTTCATTTTTCCTTATTAAGAAACTTTCTACTCACTCTATATACCACCCACAGATCCCCCCTCCTCCCTCCTCCCTCCCTAGCCACCCCACATCCCCACATCCCCACATCCCCCAAACCAAGGTCTCCCATGGGGAGTCAGTAGAGCCCGGCACACTGAGCCTAGGCAGGTCCAAGCCCCTTCCCACTGTACCAAGGCATACACCACGGTCACCGGGCTCCCAAAAGTCTGCCCATGTACCAGGGACGGATCCCTATCCCCCTGCCTGGGCACCCAAACTGAACTCTTGAAAGATGAGAGATTACTGGGCAGTGAGTAGTGAGAAGGAACTGGTTCAGACAAAGGGAAGTACAGTTGTGTGCCACATCTTGGTCAACAACATGCTGTACCCACAACAGTTGTCCTGTAAAGGAGCCACGGCACTCTGGTCTCTTACCCTGTAACTACTCATTTCTATAACACATACCTGAGATAATCTAGAAAGAGAGGGTTTGTTTTAGCTCTTAGTCTTAGAGGTTTCAACCCATGGCTGGTTTGGCCTGTTACTTTTGAGCCTAAGCAAAGCCCCTCCCCCTGTGAGATCCTGAAAGTGACCCAGTAGAAGAAGAAAGGCTGTGGTTCCAACAGTCCTGTCAAAGCTGGTCTGCCAGCAGCCAGACAACCTCCCCGCAGGTCACACCTCTTAAATCTCCCACCCCTTCCCTCCGGGGCCTAGAGCTGAGCCTTTGGGGGAGTTCGAGACTGAAGCTATCTCACCTAGAGATCTGGCCTTCCTAACATGCTAGTATAACCCATTCCTCAGATGTCTGCGGTGATGCTGGTTCCAACAAACTCACTGCACTGCTGCTGCATGAAAGTATGGTCCACACAATGTAAGTGACACTTCAGGATGCTAAGAGACAATGATGGCATTACTGCCCTTTTTCTTACTTTTATTATTATGTTAGAGTGTGCTTCTAAGGATAAACACAAAGTCTACTGCAAGGGACTAAAGTTGCTTTTTCTCTGGCTGAAATGGAATATTCCCCTTACCTCCCATTCTCTCTGTTCGTTTTTTGTCTGCTTCTGCTGAACATTCTTGGACACAGCTGTGAATCTCTTGTCCAGCCTACATGACTAGATTCCTCCTCTTCTCCAATCCTTTAGAAATCGTGACCATTTGCTGCCTTTGTTATACAGGGAACAAATGCCTTTGTGTAGATCTCATATTGGTAATTGTCATGGGCTGTTCAAGTTCACCGAGAAGCTGACTCAGGAAGTAGGATTTGACCCTTTATCTTCAGATCTAAGTATACTTATCTCAGTGTCTTCCAAACGCCCCTCTCCTGGGTCAGGCTGGCACCTACTCTGTAACAGTAAGAAAAGAGAACAACAAATTATTAATTAAAAAAAAACAACTTTATGCATTTGAACAACTGAAAGGCAAGCTATTTCCTTGATACAAAATGCCTTCAGTGAGACTGGCTAGCAGGAAGGTAATCTTTGGAGAGGACTCTCTGCCTAAAATTCCTCAGTCAATAACTACAGCAACACAGTTTTGACAAGAGGATCTTTGGTTGAGTTTCACTGGGTGCTGTAAACATCATTTTGGTGATGTTTGGCATGTATCTGCTACTTCCATCTGCTAGTTACACTCATTCAAAACCAAAAGCATGGCTATGGTATTTCTTTCTGTGGACCATGTAGAACTGATAAATATTTTTTGATTGCCCTGTGTTTCCTATAGGATTTTCCTGGAAACTTACAATGCCTCCTAGTCTAACAGTGTGTATGCAAGTAATATTACTTTAATACAATATGTTATATATGTAGTTTGGATTCAGCTCTCTTTAAATGAAATGATAATTTCCTTGCAAATATTGCTATGTCTCATGGCGTTAAGAAAGGTAATAAATTAAATGGAATAAATAAGTAGAAAAATGTTAGAAAGATGCAAAAAATGGATATATCTTCAGTAAAGAAGGATGTGTGCTCTGATTATTACAGCAACCCTACTTCAGATCTGCCACCCTCCATTAAATGCTTGTACTGTCATTTAAAAAAAAACTAAAATAAGAATTGATAAAGGGAGTGCTGTTCACCTTGGCCATCTTCCCGTGATGAGCTCTGAGAATGTTGGTATCTTGGCTTAAGCCACCAGGGAAGTAAAGGGAAGTTTTAGGTTGCATCTTTCCAATATCCCAAAAGAAAATACTTTCAGATTTCAACAGAGGAGCAGAAATGCCCAATGGAACAGTGAAACTCAGCACCACCCAGCCCTACCCATCTCTCTTCAAGACACCTTTTCAGTGTCCTGCTTTTACACATGGGCACCCAGAAGGGCACCCCCCCTGTCACCTCTCTGCCACTTGAGATATTTCTTAAAGCTCCAAGAGTCTTGTGTATTGAGTTGGGCCCCTACAAATTTTGTATATTGATGAATGTCCCATCTATCAATACAATGTACTCTAAATGATAACAAATAAATTTCAGGGAATTTTAAAAAGAATTGGAAATTTAAAATAAAATATTTTAGACAAAATTAGATATACTGAGGGTGGCATGACAGTGGAGTAAACTAAAATATGTTGGAGGGAAGTTCTGATTTCTTTTCCATAAAGTGAAATTAAAAATCTAAGGTGGTTTAGAGGATATAAAAGAGGGTAGGGCCAGTCTTACCTGTAGTTAATTGGAGATGATCAAGTTTATGCATGTATAGGATTTAAAAGGTATCACCCACAATCACTGTCCTAAGCCTCCTAGGAGTGGGCTACCCGGCTGGCGACTCTTCTAATCAGATCATACCTTCCAGCTTGTGTTGGGGACTGCTCCTTGGAGCCACCAGTGGATAAGAGGGAACAGTTATTGAGCTACTCAGCATGTTTAGATAAGCTTGCCTACAGGATTTGTTGTTGAGTGGCACTGTGGTGTGAGTTCTCAAATTAGGATCAAGCCCATGTTACCGATGCATGCCCTTGACCTTCCCAAACTGCGAGCTAAATAAGCCTATTCTCTTAAAGTTGGATGCTTCTGGGGTTTTATTATTGTGGTGAAAACCTGACTGATGTAAAGAGGCTGAGGGATTCAGTTAAAGGGCCTTATTTTTAACTGTACTTGTTGAGTTATTGATGGGGTGGGCAGCTCTGTCCTGTTCTCGTGTGAGAAATGAGGAAGACACATAAAGGGGAAGCAGAGAGGTGAGACCTAGGAGAGAGGCCACCCAAAGGTAGGACCATGGGGCTTTATGTGGATCCCAAGGAGTGAGGCTTTGATAATGTTTCCCAGAAGCTTCGGAGGTGACACAGCAGGGAAGGAAGTGACCTTTGAGGGGTTAAGAAAACTGCATCAGTCTTAGCGGGAGTTGATTATAAGAACAGTCAAGCCAGTGTGTCAGCTGAAGTGACTTCATTTGCCAATATTCCTGGAACTGCTCTAATGGAATTACACTGTTAAAACCAAAAATTACAGCCAATTGCAGGCAAGGAAGAGAGAATTTACAACTCGTGTTCCCAGATACACGCACATTCAAAGCCACCAATGAACTGCCCAACCAACATAAAGTTTTTAGCAGTCCACTTCTGATAATTCAAAAGTGCAGTCCAGTGGACAAGGAGTGACCAGTGGACAGCTAGATTGGCAATCAAAAGGGATGCCTCAGATCAAGGGCTCAGCCATGGTTTCTTCCTCAGAAGATAGACGGAGAGTGGGAGCCGAGTTGGGTCAGACAGCGGATCAGGTCAATCAGGCCACTCAGATGAGGACTTTTCCCACCCTGCTTCAGCAGAAAAGATGGCAGTCCTGGCAGCTACTAGGCTCTGCTCAGAATCAGAGACTCAAGCCATGAACCTGTTACTGAGCCTGGAATTAACCAGGAAAGCAATGGACAAGCTATGATTTTGACCAAATAGGCCTTTGGGTTTACGCATCACAGTATTAATCACATACAATTTTCACGCTGTCATTTTCAGGCAGAGTGAACTCGAATAGTCTAGATGGATCTGTGGGTTATGTCTGTCAGTAATTCTTATGGAAAAACAAAACAAAACAAAAAATCTAATTAGATATGGACCAACTGAGTTAATGTGAATATGAGACACAAATGGGCATTTTTTTTTTTTTTTACAAAGACAAAAGCAAGTGGAGGTTGCTAATCAGTTAAATAGAATCCCAAATCCATAAAAGTGTCTGTAGGCTGTGTGGTAGGAAATTTCTTTCTGTGACATTAGAATGTGAATGAAGTCACTCATCCTGGCTGTGTGTTCCACTCTGCATCTACTGTCTACTGACCAGGGCAAATCCAAGTGTCAAGCCTTCTATGACATTGTAGGGTTTTTTGTTGTTGTTGTTGTTTTTTTAAGATTTATTTGAGAGGTCACCAGAACTCATTATAGATGATTATAAGCCACCATGTGGTTGCTGGAAATTGAACTCAGGACCTCTGGGAGAACAGCCAGTGCTCTTAACCTCTGAGCCATCTCTCCAGCCCAGGTTGGTTTTGTTTTGTTTTGTTTGCTTTGTTTGTTTGTTTTACAAATGTGGGTGCTCTTGTATTTGGGGCATAGATATTCAGAACTGAGACTTCATCTTGATGCATTTTTCCTGTGATGAACATAAAATGTCCTTCTTTATCTGTTTTGACTGATTTTAGTTTGAAGTCTATTATTTATTATGAAATTTTTTATTCACTTTACATACCAATCACAGATTCCCCTCTTCCCTCCTCCCACCCCTCCAGCCTTCCCCCTCCAAACCACTCCCCATTCCCTCCTACAAGAAGGTGAGGCCTCCCATGGGGAGTCAGCAGAGCCTGGTACATTCAGTAGAGATAGGTCCAAGCCCCTCCCCCTGCCACAAGGCTGTGCAAGGTGTCCCACCACAGGTAGTGGGCTCCAAAAAGCCCAGGGGGCCCCTTAAGCAGATCAAGCTACACAAAACTGTCTCGCTTATGCAGAGGGCCTAGTCCAGTCCTGTGGAGGCTCCACAGGTGTTGATCTAAATTTCGTGAGTTCCCACTAGTTTGGTTTGGTTGTCTCTGCAGGCTTCCCCATCATGATCTTGATGCCCCTTGCTCATAGAATCCCTCTTCTCTTTCTTTGACTAGACTCCTGAGGCTCAGCCTGGTGTTTGGCTGTGGCAGGCAGGTTCCCCCACCCAGGTTGTTCTTTTTTCATGGTTCATTTCTTGCCTTTCTTACAAGCATGGCCTCCAAGACAGTAAATGAGGAGTGCCAATAAGTACCCTGCTCGCCTCTGTAGACGAGTTTCTAAATGGTCTTATTAATAAAAAACATGGAGCCAAATACAGGGGTGAAAGCCTTAGATCATAAATAGGGAAAGCCACCAGCCAACTTTACCTCACCAACTCTGCAGCTTCCAAATGTGAGTTACTTCCTGTCTACCCATGCCTTTATTCCCTTGCTGTTCTGCCTTCTCACTGGCTTTCTTATCTTAGCCCAGCTACCACACTTCCTCTTCCTACACAGCTCTGTCACTTTCTGTCTGTCTGTACAGACCTCCAGGTCTCTATGGTTGGTACTGGGATTAAAGGCGTGTGTCACTACGTTTGCCTCTTCCCTAGTGTGGCCTTGAACACACAAAGACCCTGCTGGCTAAGTGATAAGGGCTTGTGCTACCACTGCCCAACTTCTTAGTTTACTTAAAATGGCTTGCTATTTCCTCTGATCTCCAGGCAAACTTTATTAAAACACAAATAAAATATCACCACACGCCCCCAGTCCTGTAGAGCTTCATCCTCATGGAGTTGGAAATGCCAGGCTGCCTCATCAAACCCTAGTTGTTGGAGAAACAAACCAAGCTACTTTATCATAGGGATGTCTCCGGGGCCAAGTCTCCCAGCATTCCCACAACTCCCAAGATACACCAGAAAATCCAGTGGGTATCAATTCCCAATATTTGGGCATCATCATGAATACCCCCACTTCCTAATCATTCTGTTGTTCCTATTCCAGTTAAACATGGCTGATTGTCCCTTGCACTAGGACAATCAAATATGAGAAGCATGACTCTGACAGATTGGCTTCTGTTTGCGCTACTCTGGCATAGGAAAAATGACTCAGTTCACCCAACTCATGGTGGCATGCATCTGTTCTCATTGATAGGGAAGAGGAAATGAATATGGTCTGACTGCGACTGTTATCTAGGATCTGTTTCTCACAGTGCGTGAAGTACAGAGGCACAGTGGGACCTTATCTGCTTAGGATGTTAGCATCCATTAAAGCTGCTAGATTGGTGGATAGTAATTCAGAAGACAGTTGCTATGCCAAATGGCACTTGCCTAAGCACTACCCATATTCCTCCATGAGTCCATATTTAGACTGAATAAGAAAGATAGTGCTGACTCCCATCAAGTCCAGAAGCTACTTAACCACTTTTAAATAATAATTAACTTCCTGCTCCAAGGTCCTGTGCCAACTCATCACAGACCTGTTGCATTGTTCCAATTTGTTGGTTTTCTGAGTTATCTTTCTAAATTTAACAAACAGTTCAATGTATTCAGTCTCTGATATTGTCTACTAATCTTAGAATTCTTTCTGAGAACTGAACTTCCCAGGGGGTTGGATTATGTTAATGTAATTGTAGATTATTAATTACCATAGCCTTGGCAACGAGCCAAACTGACTAGCTTGATTCCATTAAAAACAATTCTTAAATATAAACCAAACCATTGATAAGACACCTTTATAATTATTCTGAGTAGTGGTTGTTATAATCTAATAGTTTCATGTTATGTTCATTATCTATTTATATATAACAATGATTACTGCAAATTTGCAGCCTAATACGATGCATGTTCATTATCTCACAGAGTCTGTGGATCAGGCCTCTGAGAATATCACGTGCCCCGTGGCCTCTTGTGATGCACTAACCAAGGTTATAGACAAAACTGAGGGCTTGGAGGAAGCTTGCCCAGGGGAGAATCTGCTTGTAAGCTCCCCTGGTTCTTGGCACAATTAAGCTTCTCCTGGACTTTGATCTGAAGGCTTTAGTATCTTGTTGGCTATGGATCACAGGACTCACTCAATTCTTTGCTTTGTAGAAGCTTACTTTATCAACCAGAGAGTGGGATCAAGGGGAAGTTGAGATGGACACTACAACCTTAAGAACATAGTCACAAAGGTGGTGTCACTATGTTCTTTACTCTCGTTGTTTGGAAGTGAGTCACACACCAATCTTCTACCCTAGCAGGAAGTCACCATCAGAGGAGAACTGCAGAGATCCCTTAGCACCCTTCACTATAACAATATACAGAAGGAACAAAAGATGTAACCTACGTAATCTTTCAAAGGTTCGGTCTAGGGGTTGGCAAGATGGCTCAGTGGATAAAAGTGTTTACCACCAAGTCTGATTATTAGGAATCACGTGGTAGAAGGGGGGAAAAAACAATTCTTTCAAGTTGTACTCTGGCCTCCACATGGGTGCTATGGATGCACACCTGCATAAGACACAATGAGAAATATGATAGCTACATCCAGCAGCTTTTAGAGGGAAAAAAAAAGAACAAATGGCTGGGATAAAATTCTAAATCATGTTGTCCTTATTGTAAGTAAGCATAATGCGGCTGACTGGATTTATGCAAATAAAGTGGGAAGCATCTTGATGAAATATCTTGAGTTGATAAAAACCGTTTTCACTCATGAACTTAACCTGCAGAATCAAGCAACTAGCACAGAGAGAGCAGGTGAAATGCATAGTCCAGGGTGCTGCGTCGATATACAATGCTATTGCAAATGCAAGCAAGCCTGAGTTGAGAGGACCACAGAAGCCTGGCTTACCACTCATCCCGGCACCCAGCTTTACTTGTTTCCTTCAAGTCATTTAACTCCTGCGCCCAAGTAGTTTTTTCTGGTGTCTTCATCTTTTAGCTAATTCATAACCAAGGAGTCTGGCAACTCCTATTCAAAATGTTCGGAATTGGATGAATGTTCACCTCGATTCACTGTTCTTAGTCACTTGGGGCTGGCGAGAATGGTTGGTGATGCTGACATCCTCTAACGGCAGACGCCTCCATTCCCTGGTGGATGTTGCTGTTCTCAAACAAGAATAAACACCCTCCTGTGTGTACACCTAGAAAAACCACATCTCATTTTCTCTGATAGCAACTATCACACTGAGATAAAGCTGGAAAGCAAAACTTTAATAAAATAAAGAGGCATTTGACCCTCTTTCTGTAGAGATCTGGGAACAGCTGAGTGTTTCATAAGCAGTCCATGGCACGGCTCAGGAATAGCCAAAAGATTGATAGGCACCCCGCAACGCCAAGATTTCCCTTGGTGACCATAACCGCACTGTTCATTGCTTGCAGAATGACTATTACACCATGTCTGCCTCCTCAGACTCTTTTATTCTCGCTTTCTTTCCAGTTTGAACTCCAATTTTGCTTTTGGCACAATGGAGAGAAGTTAAATGGGGTCGCAGGTAGCCGGGGTCAATTAAAGTCAACTGCAGTTAAATACGTATGAAGGTGACAGGAGCAGACTCATTTGCTAGAAAAAAAAAATCTCATTTTGCACACTTGCTGCCCACAGGCATATTTCCAGAGGCTCCTTGACTTGTTGCCATGTGCCTGGGCTGTGTCTCAGCTACACTCCATGCCAACCTCAGTCACAGCCTCTTCCTCCTTAGATATTGTTTCACTTCCAAAGACAAGTTCCGATTATGCCTCAACACCATACATAGTATTTAAGATAGAGCAGGTATTAACTATTTCACAAAAGCTGAGATCTCATTGACTTTTTAATTCTCTGGCATTTCCCTTTAAAAGAAGAGGAGAAGGGTTTACACAGGGGCCTGGGTGGAATTCGTATTAGAGTCTTGCTCCACCAGCGGTAGGCAGAGGCAGGAATTGGACTGTCTGACCAACCCGCCCAGCAGAAACTTCCATTTTCTTTGAACAAATGAGATATTAATGGTCTGTAGAAGGTATTAAATAGGAAGATGACTGTGGCAACACAAGGCTGAATTTTCTGCATTCGCACTTAGCTCTCTTCCATAGGAATGCCACATTTCAGGAATGAGGAGGAGGGCATGGAGCACCGGCATAACTCCAGACTGGGTGTGGGACGAGAGGACATCGGACATCATGATGGGACTGTTGAAGTGCTGTCCTGCTTCTCTGAGTTCTAACTTATCCCTCTTTGCCCGGGAAGAAAATCAGAATTCTCACATTTTTCTGTTTATCTAACAGACCTCATTAAAACATGCAAGCAAGAAAACCTTTGGTTTATCCATCAAAAATATTAGACATTCGTGTTCCATATAGTAGATGTTTTATCTCCAAATATTGATTTCCATAAGCTTCTCTATGGGTGGCTTCCTGTGAGAGGATTACGTCACTCTGTCCCACTGATATCAGGTCACTTGCTTTGGTCAATGAAGTAGAAGCAGAGGTGAGGTGGCTCCTTAATGAGCAGATCCTCAAAGCCATTTCATGACTACAACATGTTGCACTGTGCTCTCCTTCCCCTTCCCACACAATAATGGGAGAATGACTGCTGTAGCCTGGGTGAGAAGACACAGAACTGACATACAATAAGCATGTAGCACAAGCCAGAAATAAAACTGTCAACAATTGTGATTCTGACAATGAGGATTGTTCTCTGTCTCTGTGTGTGTGTCTCTTTCTCTCTTTCTCTCTCTTTCTCTCTCTGTCTCTCTCTCTCTCTCTCTCTCTCTCTCTCTCTCTCTCTCTCTCTCTCTCTCTCTCCATGTGCAGGTGCATGCTTATATATATATGCATGCCTACAGAGGTGAGATGTCATCCTTGGTTATCATTCTTCAACAGCTACCTACTTTGGGATATTTATTTATTTTGTTTTTACTATTTCATTATCGGTATGCCATCCATACCAACTGTTCTGAACCCCTGTCTCTCTACTAACCCTGTTTGCTGTTTACTCTTCTCCCTTCCCATCAACTTCTCTTTCAAGTTTATATCTCTACATTTTGTCTTGTGACCCACTAGATTAACTGGGGCCATTTGTGTGACCATATGTATGGGGCTGTCCTTGGAGCCTGATGGGCTTATGACAGTATAAGTAGCCAATACTTGAGAGGGTCCTGTAGGTATTCCTCTCTTCTTTGACTGATTGGTGAGTGGGTTGAGTACAATAAACTACAGTAGTTTTGAGTGAATGATTGCAATATTTATATAGACTCTATCTTCTGGCTCTTATATACCTTCTGCCCCTTCTTCCACAGTGTTCTCTGAGCCTTAGAGGGGGTTGTTTAGGGCTGGGCCCACCCACGACCATTGCTTATTTTCTGCATCT
The DNA here is from genome assembly GCA_902168415.1 of Peromyscus melanophrys. Taxonomy (NCBI): domain Eukaryota; kingdom Metazoa; phylum Chordata; class Mammalia; order Rodentia; family Cricetidae; genus Peromyscus; species Peromyscus melanophrys. The sequence goes on along the minus strand of CABHPR010143397.1, from coordinate 40,573 downwards.
TTGGCAGTTCTGAGTCTCTACTTTCACTGTTCATTGGAAGGAGAAGCTTCTTTATCTATGGGTATAAGAATATGTACTTAGAAGGCAGGCTGATGTCAAACCACATTAGTTAACCATCAGAAATAGGGTCCCCATATGGGCCTACTACCTCCCCAGACTGGGGCTATTCGCCAGCCAGGCTTACAGTACTAGGCATTGGTTTCTCACCCCCATTTCCCATGGACTGAGTCTGGAATTCAATCAGAGGGCAGTGGGTTATCCCCACAATAGTAAAGGTGCTATTTCACAGGGCAACCCTGCTTTCTATATGGTTTCTTTACACTCCCTTTATCCCTGTCAATCCATCTCCAATTCTATACCCTCATCTTCCCAATCTCCCCTGGCCCCTCCTGCCCAAACCTTGTGATGCACAGTATTCTCTTTACGGTTTTGTCTACGTTCTATCTGCTTTCCTAAGGCAACCCCCCCTCCCTGTGGAGGTTTGAAAGAAAATGGCCCCCAAAGGGAGTGGTACTATTAGGAGGTATGGCCTCATTGGAGTTGGAGTGGCCTTGTGGAATAAGTGTGTCACTATGGGGGTGGGCTTTGAGGTCTCCTATCTCAAGTTATGCCCAGTGTCACAGCTCACTTTTCTGTAGGCTACTTCTTAGATTTTTTTCTTGGTGTTTGGTTTTGTTTGTTGTTGTTGTTGTCTGTATGCTCTTATCACTAACCCTCTGTTGGATGTGCAGCTGACAAAGATTTTTGCCCATTCTGTGGACTGTCTCTTCACTTGATTAACAGTTTTCTTTGCTGTGCAGAAGCTTTCTAAGTTCACCAGATTCCGTTTGTCCATTAGTGGTCTTATTTCTTGTTCTACTGGAGTCTATTCAAAAAAATCACTACCTGTACCTATACACTGAAGCATACTTCTTATTTCTTCTCTAGCCACTTTATATTATCAGGACTTAAGTTGGACTCTCTGATCCATTGGGAGTTGCGTTATGGAAAATTTGTATATTAAATGGAGATATAGATTCATTTTCTGCATGTTATTATCTGTTTCTCTGTACTGTTTGATGAAGATGATGTTAGTTTTCCAATATCTATTTTGGTCATCTTCTAGAAATACCTAGGTAGTTATAATCTAATGGATTTGTTTTCAGATGCTCTATTTTATTCTACTGAACTCTGTGCTGTGGGATGTTCTGTATGTTAAATGTGTTGCTCTGATTGGTTAATAAATAAAACACTGATTGGCCAGTAGCCAGGCAGGAAGTATAGGCGGGACAAGGAGAGAGGAGAATTCTGGGAAGTGGAAGGCTGAGGCAGAGATACACTGCCAGTCACTGCCATGAAAAGCAAGATGTAAGGTACCAGTAAGCCACGAGCCACACGGCAACTTATAGATTAATAGAAATGGGTTAATTTAAGATAGAAGAACTAGATAGCAAGAAGCCTGCCATGGCTATACAATTTATAAGTAATATAAGTCTCTGTGTGTTTACTTGGTTGGGTCTGAGTGGCTGCGGGACTGGCAGGTGAGAGAGATTTGTCCTGACCATGGGCCAGGCAGGACAGAGGAAACTTCAGCTACAGATTTGTTTTCAGATCCTCTATTTTATTCTATTGAACTTTGCATCTGTTTTTATGTCAGACCGTAGGGTTTTCATTGTTATGTGTCTTGGCTACTTTTCTGTTGCTGTGATAAAACACCATGACCAAGGCAACTTGCAGAAGGAAGGGTTTATTTAGGCTTATGGTTCCAGAGGGAGAAGAGTCCATCACTGTCACAGCAGGAAGCATGGCAGCAAGGAGGATGGCTGGAGCAGGATGCTGAGATCTCAAATCTTAAAACACAAGAGGAAGCAGAGAGCAAACTGGGAATGGTGCATGGCTTTGAAAACTTAAAGCTAGTCTCCAAGGGACATATTTCCTCCAGCCATACCTCCTAAACCCATTCAAACAGTGTCACCAATTGGGAACCAAGAACACAAAAGTCTGAGCCTTGGGGGGCAGTGGGCATTCTCATTAAAAACACCATTCTGTAGTTAGGTAGTAATTTGGAATCAACTGAAGCAATACCTCCCACCATATTCTTTTTCTTTGGGATTGCTTTGACTGCCCTTGGTCTTTGTACTTTTATTACATTTTATGTGTGTTTTCCTTTACCTGTTCTTAGTTTGTAGATTTTCCTATTTTCATGGCATCCCAATGTTTCTGCATATTCCATTCATGTGTTTTAAAAATATTTATTATTTCCTCCAGGTGGTGGTGGTGCATGCCTTTTTATCCCAGCACTTGGGAAGCAGAGCCAGGCAGATCTCTGTGAGTTTGAGGCCAGCCTCGTCTACAGAGCAAGTTCCAGGACAGGTACCAAAACTACAGAGAGAAACCCTGTCTTGAAAAACCAATATGCATATTGGTTTTATATATATATAAATATATATATATAGATTATATATATATAAAAAATATATATATAATTTCCCTTGACTGAATCATCCAGTTTCTCTATCATGTCTTCAAGCCTTCATAGTCTGTCTCCTGTGTGGCCCATTCCATTGATGAGGCATTCCACTGAGATTTGTACTAGGTTTATTGAGTTTTTCGCTTCTTGTCTCATTTCAGGTTGAGTTTTCTTCAGTTCTTCTATCTCTGTTGATTTTAATTTTCATTTCTTGCATTTTCTTCATAATTTCATTTAGTCATTTGCTTATGTTCTCTTGGACTTAATAATTTTGTTCATGTTTTCTTTATGTTCATTCAGGAATTCATTTCCTTCCTCTTTGTTTCATTTGAACTTGTTTAACATGTTTATAATTGTTCTTTTGATAACTGTATTTTGGATTTTATCTAAGTTGCTCTCCATAGGGTACACTGCTGTAGAATTAGTGATTTGGGGGAAGGTATATTTTCTTGTTTTATCATATTGTTTGTGTTTTTGTGATAGGACCTGGGTGTCTGGATTTACATTGTTAGTTGTCTTTTGGTATGAGATTTTAGTCTACCAGGCTGGAGTCACAAAGAAAGATGCCAGGCTAGGTATCTTGGGATGTCTCAAGGGGACAGAACCCAAGTTAACACCTTGAGGTCTAGGGTGAGATGTCCTACTCAGTCTAGGTCTGGTCTAGGCCAGTAGTTGTCATGTGGAGAATCTGTGTTTTGTAGACTGGAGGAACAGTATGGAGAGATGTGAGTCAGGGTAAAATGGGGTCTTGGTTGACATGGTTACCTTGTTTTGTTTTTGTTTTTACACAGAGCTTTTCACTGGACCTTGAGGCTAGACTAGCTGGCTAATGAACCTCAGGGAGTCTCCCATTTCTGCCTGACTAGATCCGGAATTATCAACCCATGTTACCATGCCTGACTTTTTATGTGCATACTGGGGATTGAACTCAATCCTTACCTTTGTGTAGTGAGTACTGTACTGGCTGAGCCATCTTTCCAGATTGAGGGTGTTTGCTTCTGTAGTGTGCTGAGCCTATTTAAAGAACTCTGCCTTTTCCTAGGCCAAACAGAAGTCTAATGTATTTCGATTGTATTCTTCCTATAGACTTACTGTCTCTTCTTAACCATGCATACACATATTTATTCGACCTATTAGTTGACATATGTTCCTTATGTCTTGTGTGCTCACCATATGCCTTGCACACTGCTAAGATACCGGCTTAAAAGTGCATCATCTGCCTTTGTGAGCACTCAATTTGGAGATGAAGACTGAACAAAAACCTCCACCCACAAACACAAAATTACCAACTGTGAAACTAGCATACAAGAAAAAAAACAGAAAATAGAGATCATTTAGGAACATTTAAGTCAAATTGGGCAGTCAGGAATCTTGTTCTGTGAAGCAAAACCTGATCCTGAAAGGAAAGATGGGCAGAAAGTGATCAGGCAGGGTCTCAAGTATCACTGGCAGACACAAGAGGGATCCGCAGCTGTAGTAAACAGAGACACCTGAACGTGGGAGTATAGAGCAAAATACGGATGTGGGAAATGGGAAGAGCATTCTCTTCAGAAGAGAGTGAGAGGAATGAATCTGGATTTTGGTGGGGGGTTGTTGTTTTTTTTTGTTTGTTTGTTTGTTTGAGACAGGGTTTCTCTGTGTAGCCCTGGCTGTTCTGGAATTTGCTCTGTAAACCAGGCTGGTCTTGAACTCAGTGATCTGCCTGCTTCTGCCTGCCAAGTACAGGAAACAAAGGCATATGCCGCCACCGCTTGGCTCAAATCTGGATTTCTTTAAAAGACAGCTGATTTGAGGGGAAGAACAGTGAGGACATGGGGAAAGAGAAAGAAAGAGAAAGAGGAAAGAGAGAGAGGTAGAAACAGAGCACAGGAGATAGACTAGAGCAGTATGTTTTTTTAATTTATTTTTATTATTTATTTATTTATTTATTTATTTATCTATCTATCTATCTATTTATTTATTTATTTATTTATTATTTATTTATTTATTTGGTTTTTCGAAACAGTGTTTCTCTGTGTAGTTTTGGAGCCTGTCCTGGAACTCACTTTGTAGACCAGGCTGGCCTCAAACTCACAGAGATCTGCCTGCCTCTGCTTCCCCAGTGCTGGGATTAAAGGCGTGCGCCACCAACGCCCGGCCCAGAGCAGTGTGTTTAAGGGAAGCCACCACTGTGTTCTTGTCTTGCTCTCTTTATTGCTGGTTGTAGGAGCACAAAGCAAGAGGTTGGTTTCAGAGTGAGATACTCCCGTGCCCAAATCCGTTGCCTTCATCTTCGATGTCCCTGTACTCCCATGAAAAGAAATAAGTGTCAGTATGTGCTGCACTGACGCCTGATTTACCGGAGAGTGTAAATTAGCTGCCTGCATCTTGCGGTTTTTCTCGTTGTACTTCTTCTCTCTTTAACACACATTTCTTTCCTCTCTTCATCAGAACACTTTCTTCCAAATTTGCTCTCCTGCTCTTCCAGGCTTCCCTTTTCTCCTCTTAAAAAAAAAATAAGGTGGAGACAGGAAATATTTTGTGTATTGATGATGACGAATATTGTTATCATTTGAATACTTGGCACACTAACAGGCATGAAGTTTCACTGCTTAGATAATGATACTGGGAGGTGGGTGCAGTAGGTGATTCATCAGGGTCCTCATGGGAGGGTTTCATGATGTTGGTATTTGAGGTTACTGTGTGGTTAGGTTTCTATTGCTGGTATAAAACACAGACCAAGAGCAACTTGGAGAGGAAAAGGTTTACTTCAGCTTCGAGTCCATCAAGAAGGGACGTCAGGTCAGGAACTAAAGCAGAAGTCATGGAGGAACACTGCCTACTGCCTTTCTCTCCATGGCTTGTTCAGCTTGTTTTCCTCTACCCCCCAGGACCACATGCCCAGAGGTGGCACCACCCACAATGAGCTGAATCCTCCCACATCATAAATCAGGAAAATGCCCTCAGTCCCCTCTTTCCAAGTAACTCTAGCTTGTGTCAAGTTGACAAAAACACCCAACCAACACACTATGCTCTCAAATATTACCTCGTATGTGACACTACAGACTAATCGAAAATTATTAATTAGAGAATTTTATGTTTACCTGAGCTTAAGTTTTTTATTAAACAATTTGTGCTGCTACTTTGAATGAGTAATTGTCTGTATGGTTTTACCTTCCATTTATTGACCAAATAACCATTAAGTGATTTGGTAAAGTTTGTTGTCAAAGTAAGATAGGAAGATATGAAAGGTATACTGTCTATGAACATGATGACATTTCTTTGGGCTTCAATTTTTCCACCTATATAAGTCTCACTGTATCATTGGTAAACAGAATCTAATTTTATTACTCTATGATGTCTTGCTAATATAAACTGATATTATCATCAAATACTCCAGAAGGAACTATAGCTCAAATATCAAACCTTAAAGGCTGGCAAGTCAACTGGATCTAATTTATCAATTTTTACTGAAATATTTATAACTAGCAGAAAAACATGTCTCTCAAAGACAAGGCAACCAAGTAATAGTGACATGTTCCTGTCCTTCAAATTTGTGAAAGGTTAAAGATTTCTTTCACGGTAGTTCCAAAGCATTAAACAAGTATTCACCAAAACCACTTTCAAATCCCTATCACATGATCTGTGAAAATTCATTTCAGTAACTGCCCTTATCAAAGCCATCCAATCAATGGAAGCTTCAATCAACCAATCAGAAACACTCTCACTCAATGATCAACCAATCCCACACATTTCCAATAGTCAACATCCACCAATCCTGAAGTGTCCTTCTTCTTCAAATTCCTTAAAAATTCAGTGGTTTACTTGGTCCACACAGTCTGTGGCTCACAAGTGTAGATCTGTCCTATTTTACAAATAATACATTTCAACAAAGACTTTTGACCTTTCCTTTACAAGCATGAACTTTTGGGAGTTCCTTGAACTCTTCTCTGAGATTTCCTCATAATTCCATGGGATTCTATTTTTTCCTTCAGAAAGTCAATTTGTTAGAGATTTAACCAAGTATGATTTATTGTTCCAATTTTGACCCAGAAAAACAAGGACAGACTTGGAAGAATTTGGAAATTTGAAAGAGCAACATGGTATGATATCCAGAACTTGTAATTTATTTTTAAAAAGAAGGCATGCAGTTTGCTTTGTAGTAAAAGTAACATACAGGAAAGGGGTGGTAGGGAGGAATCCAGATGAGAGAGGATGCAGAAATTTGAAAGACATTTTGGGTTTTCAGTGTCCATGAGTTTCTCAGCCTAATCCCTAGATGTATGAGTGTTTTTATGCTGTTTAATTTTCTATAATTATTTCCTCTTGTTTCTTCCTCACTGCACATTAGTGAGTGACACTTCCCTTTTAGGAAGTGCCAGCCTATCCCACTTCTGCAATAGAAGTGAAATAGGAGACAGAGGGAGTGGGTAGAGAGATGGGCTATTCAGAGAGCGTCTCCTGAGGACCAGCTGCCTGGGGAACGACAAGGGAGTGAAAATTCAAGGGGAATGTTACAGTGATTCAAACTTAAACAGCTATGAAATGATTTCCACTTTTCAAATTATCAAGTTAAATATGATAAGCCAATGTGTTAGGAAATGGTCACTCTCATGTTTCCCTGGTGCAAATGTAAAATAATTGGTTTTCTAAAGGACAATTTTGTAGTGGTTATCTGGAGGTGGGGAGCTCAAAAGCTGTATAGCATTCATGGCAGTGAAATTCCCTGAAGGTCTGTACGCTAAGGAAATAATAGCAGAGATGCATAATGTATATGGGGGATGTTCTCACCCATGCTGAGGACTGAGAGGGTGAGCTTCACACTGTTAACTGAGCGGAGATCCGGTTTGTAGGGTCCGTGTGTTTTTCCATATATTCCTTTATGTATATTTGTTTCTAAATTCATGAGAACTTGATTAAAGAGAAAATATGCATTGGCTCATGAGTGCTTATGGAGGGGGCGGAGTCAGTTCCCCCAGCTATATCCTATCTGTGACTGGATGAATCCTTGGATGTAGAATTCACAAATTTGGAGGGCTATATCATAATAAAGAAGAAAGGAATATTTTTGGGGTTGGCTCAGTCAGTAAAGTGTTTAGGTTTGATTTCTAGAACTCAGAAAACTGTCGGGTGTAGTGGTGCGTGATCAGCTTGTAATCCCAGTGCTGCGGAGGAAGAAACAGGAGGATCCCTGAGGCTTGTTGGTCAACCAGGTTAGCCGAATTGGTGAGCTCCAGGCCAATGAGAGACTCTGTCAAGATTGTGCTTCAGCCTCCACATGTACCTACTCTCAGACATGACATGCTTTTTCAGAGGGAGACAGACAGTGACATAACTCAGCAAGTAGGGACACTTGCCCTGCAGCCTGGGTTCTATCCCCAAAACCTATGAAAATGTGGAAGGAGAGAAGCAACTCCCAAGTGTCCTACAGCCTCCATTTGCACCCCTACACACACACACACACACACACACACACACACCATACACACGCATGCACACACACACCATACATGCATGCACACACACAAACAGTAACAACAAATAAAAGGAGGAGGAAGTGGAGGAAATCTAAGAAGATTTTTTTCCCCTTTTGGCCTCTTTTCCTCCCGATGACACTTACTTCCTGTTAAGGTTGGCTAAGCAGGCCCATCGGGTGGGAGATGAGAGTTGCTGGAGGGGCAGACAAGAAAAGGAGCTAGAATTGAGCCTTTTGATCCCCCTTTGGGCCTCCCAGGGCCTTGTGCTTAGGATAGACAGTTCCCAACCAGCACATATCTTCCAGTAAACTCAATGCAAAACAGACATTTGCCTCCACCTCCTGCCTGCTTTCTTTAAAGCTCAGTCTGAGGGCCGAGCGGTGGTGGCGCACGCCTTTAATCCCAGCACTCGGGAGGCAGAGGCAGGCGGATCTCTGTGAGTTTGAGACCAGCCTGGGCTACCAAGTGAGTTCCAGGAAAGGCGCAAAGCTACACAGAGAAACCCTGTCTCGAAAAACCAAAAAAAAAAAAAAGAGCTCAGTCTGAGTCCTTTTTACCTCTGGCTCCACCAGCCAGGGTCACCTCCGTACTTGGTTAACTGGCTCTCGAGTTCTGTGCTTTTCTTTAACATTGCTTGCTTGGCTGTGTCTTGTCCCGGGGGCTCATTAAGCTACATGTGCAAGCCAGATTTAAGGAACCGTGCAGCTGCTGAGGCCCATTGATATCTCGTGGTGAACAAATCTCCACATTTTAAACACTCAGCTGTTTGAAACATGCTGAATGCAGAAATCACTGGTGAGCCTCGATGTATTAAATACCTCTAATTAAATGGCTCTATATTATGACGCTGTTCATGATATTTCATTGCAAAAGAAAATTATAATTGAGTCTTCTGGAGCAGGAAGCCCTATTCATTTTCTTTCTTTCCATGGAACTGAGGGAGAAGAGCACAGAAGCAATTTGACAAATAAGTGTGAGAGGAAAACCTTAGCCATTTGGATTCTCTTAGCCCCTTGGTGACCTTTAGCCAATGATTTCTCTGCTACCTTATGTGCTGTTGCCATGCTGTTCCTCCATGTGGCTGAAGGATGCGGAGTAACTCACACCTCCAGCATAGTTCTAGCAGATTGCAGTTTCTAGATGATTGTTCATTTCTAATGTAGAATTTTTATACAAAATAGTTGTGAAAACAAGACATAAAATACTAAACTCTCAGCCTAAAATGAGCAGCTCGGAGAAGCCCTCATGTTCCATTTCTAGAAATACATCTTATCTTTCTCACTAAATGAATTTTTAGGGGTTCGCCAAGGTCTAGTGTTATTATTGATTTTCTTGGGACTTAGAAATCTGTTTTCTATAAACTATTTCTCTCATTTAATCATTCCGGCTTTATCCTTACTAAAAATCTGTGTGAAGTGTCAAGTCTTGGATTATTTCCATAAATGGTTAGGTGATATTTTCAACTTGTTCTTAAATAAGATGAATCTTTGCTTCCTACCTTGGTCAACTTTAATTTTTTTTTTAAGGCATAGCTTATGAGCAAAGTTTGACTGTGCCTTAAGTATAGCCAATTATTCAGCTTGTTCATAAATAGTATCTTTGAGGAAGGACTCTATTACTCAGCTATTGTAGATTATAAATATTCTGAATTCTAGCCAGGCAGTGATGGCCCACACCTTTAATCTCAGCACCCAGCAGAGGCAGGCAGATATCTCTGTGAGTTCAAGGCCAGCCTGGTCTACAGTGGAAGTTCCTTGACAGCCAGGGCTACACAATGAAATCCTGTCTAGACAATTTTTTTTCAATATTCTGAATTCTTTTTATTTTCTTTTTTTCATGTGTAGTATTTGTGACATATATGCATGTTTGCATGTGTGGGGGAATGTATATGCATAGGTGTACATGCATGTATATGTGCCAGTGTGTGGAGGCCGATGGTTGATATTAGGAATCATCATGTATCATTCTTCCACCTTATTTTTGAGGCAGAGTCTCTCCGTTGGATCCAGGGCTTTGTTATTAAGCTTAGTCTGTTAGCCAGTTTATCCTGGTAACTCTCTGTGTCCACTTTCCAAGGCTGGAATTATGGGTCATTTCCTGTGCCAACTTGGCATTTAAGTGGGTCTTGGGGTTCTGAACTCCAGGCCTCTTGCTTCTGTGGAAGTACTTTAAGCGTGATGTCATCCCCACAGTCTGGAACATTCTAGATCCTAACGCCATGGCTGCCAACAACATTCTGAGCATATCTTCATATATTGTGTTCTTTTTTAAAAAATGTTTTATTTATTCTTCTCTCGTATATTATATCTCAACCTCAGTTTCCCCTCTCACCTCTCCCCCCAGGGCCCCCCCTACCCCTAATTCCATCCACTCCTCCTCCATTTCTCTTCAGAAAAGGACAGGCCTCCCACGGATATCAACCAAACATGGCATATGAAGTTGCAATAAGGCTAGGCACCTCCCCTTATAGTAAGGCTAGACGAGGCAACCCAGTATGAGGAAAAGGGTCCCAAAAGCAGGCAAAGGAGTAAATGACAGCCCCTGCCCCCATTGTGAGGAGTCCCACATGAAAACCGAGCTACACAACTATAACATTGTATTTCATGTTCTTAAACAGACGGTTATGGCTCATAAAGCCAAACTCACTCTTGAGGCTATTTTTAAAAATAAACACAATGATTACATAATGTTTTCTTTTTTTTTTTTTTTGGTTTTTCGAGACAGGGTTTCTCTGTGTAGCTTTGCACCTTTCCTGGAACTCACTTGGTAGCCCAGGCTGGCCTCGAACTCACAGAGATTCACCTGGCTCTGCCTCCCAAATACTGGGATTAAAGGCGTGCGCCACCACCACCCAGCCACATAATGTTTTCTAAAGAGTGATAACAAGTACACCCTGATCTTGGTAGCCCAGATCAATTTCAGACTGGGAGTCAAAAGCTTTTGTCTTAACTAAGAAAATTGTTTCCACACCTCACTGAAGGAGGCAGTTCTTTACTTTTGTCTCCGGGGGACCCTAGGATGTACAGTTCCCCAGGTCTCAAACAGGATCTGATCTGGAGGGAGCTCCTGGGCCCCCTGCCCTGTGATCTTTCATTTCCACAGTAACTCTTGTCAGTCGTGCTTTATAGATGAGGAAACAGAAAATTATGATTCCTATACGTTGATCATGCCAAAGTTATTATTTTCAATTGCAAAGACAGAATATAAAATATAGCTCCTCTGCCATTCTGCCTCCAAAAGTGAGAATTTACAAATTCATAAAAAAAAAGAAAGAAATGGGCAAAGAATTGGAGAAAGGCTATGTTTGTGTACCAACACCAGTCCCACCTGCTGTTTGCTCCAGGGTATCCAGAGCCTGTGAGTGCCTGGAGAATTCAGTCTCCTGATTGGCTATGGAGGATCCTGTTCCCACCATGGCTTATCTGTGCTGCCTTCTGTAGCTCTGTGTGGATGACCTCACACTTTGTGTTGGATGTCATTTGAACACAGGTTCTGTGTAAGGAAGATACTTCTGTGTGTGGCCAGTGGGAACAATGATGTACTGATCTGGTTTCAAATGATCCCACTCAAGTGAGAATGCCATGGAACAGATGGGATCCTGAGTCTCTGTCTACAGTGCAGTAAATATTTATAACAAAAGTCTTTGTTTTGTTGCTTAACTTTGTGCTATCACTGCGCTTGAAGGCAGTGAGCAATTTCTCCAAAGGCATTAACTTAGAAAAGATGCATTTGTGCTTAATGGTTTGATTACAAGTCTTCTCAGAGAGAAGACAGTTGTTAGAGGGCCTGGCATTGATGGGACAGAAGGGAAGAAGGAGCCAAAGTTGATCTTTCATTTATAAGAGGAGAGGGAGCATCCATAGGGCAAAGCTGCCATTAGAGAACAATGCCATGCAGTGAGAAGGCATGAGCTTTGTAATCACAAAAACCTGGGTTCAAATCCTGTCTATACCTCATGAAAAAAAAAAAGTCCAAAAGTATTTAAAGATTTCGTATCCTGTGCCAGCTACTACATTAGGCATTTAGGATAAGAGATAAATCAGGAATAATCACTATGAGTGCATAAATCTTAAATTTATGACAGCTAAGTACAAAGACAATAACCTATGTTGAGTGCGAGGGAGCCCAGGAAACTGATGTAAACAAAATCAGAGGGAGGGGGGCTAGACAGATTTATCAGTGGTCAAAGCACGTGTCCTACATGTCTGGGGACAAGAGTTCAGCCCCAGCACCACTGTGAAAGCTGGGTGGGCATGGCAGCTCTCCTGTAATCCCAGGGCAGGAAATAGAGACAGGGAATCCCCAGTGCAAGCCAGTTTGCTAGACAAACTGAATGGGCAAGTTCTAGGTTTAGGGAGAGCCCCTGACTCAACATATAAGGTGGAGAGTCATCAAGGAAGACATTCGAGATCACCTCAGGCCTCTGTATACATGTGTTTGAATGTACACATGCACTTGCACATGGGAACACTCATACACACAAGCACATTACACACACACACACACACACACACACACACACACATCAGAGGGAAACAGGAGAGGTTTCTCAAGATTGTATTTATCTTGTTGGGTGGTTATGAGGATATAATTTATACATACACACGCTCTTCCATGGTTCCATGCAAACAGCAGAACTTCTACAAATAGTTCGGGTGCTTCTGATAACAGAGATGACATTGCACTAAGGGTAAAGGGCAAACATGAAGGAACACTGGCAGTGGTGGAGAGATGGGAGGAGGTTCCATCAGACGACAGGCTCTTATGGGTCCCCTTTGTCAAGCTTAGCATTACAGTATTTGTTCTGCATATGCTCGTGGAGGACAAGGACTGGGCAAGAAAATACAAAGGATGAGAAGGAAAACGAGATGAAAGGAAGAAGTCAAGCAGGTGATGTCTTTGTTCATGGACATGACATGGCTGTTCCCTTACTCCATTATACGTGACACTTTTGGTGAACAGCCGGCACCCCATTGGCCATCTCTCTCTAACTAGACACCTGTCACTGTCTCAAGCCTGATTGCCTCTCCTTCCCAGAGAGTAGAAATGTGAGCTGTGTCACAGATGGAATCGTGTAACTTCTAATCCTTTCCAGTCACATGAAGATGAAAGGCTCATGTCCACTTGGTGGACTGAAACACACATACACACACACACACACACACACACACACACACACACACACACACACA
>CABHPR010143397.1:14075-27466 GCA_902168415.1 Peromyscus melanophrys | reverse complement strand
ACACACACACACACACACACACACACACACACACACACACACACACAAGTACACCACACTCGTATACATAGACACTTGCTTGTGCACACACACTCATACACACACTTGTTTGTGCACACACACACACTCTCACTTGTGCACACACACACACTCACACAGATGCCCACACACATGCACATGCACACATACACACACTCAATACTTAACCTACTGCTCAAAAAAGTTACTATAACTTCAGCACACATCTTCTCTAATGGGAGAAGTTATAAATTAAAAAGACAACATTGCTTCTAAATGTTTCTCCCAGCAAGAGAAAAAGGAGCTAAAAGTTTTGAATATTGGAAAAGCCTTGTGGGAGAGAGTAGGAGCAGGAAGCTGAGTCATGGTGATAGCTTGCAGAAATGCTCAGAACTGCAGGTAGCAGACACACCTCATGGCAAAGGGGCCAGTAAGGTTGATTTTTTTTTAATGGAGGATTTATTTTAAGCTGTTACAAAAAGGCACCAAATGGTCAAATTTCCTCCATGACCCACAGCTGGACTACCGCCCCTGCCCACAGCATGGAAATTCAGAAGCTTTTTCTCCAGAGAGCTCAGACCAAAGATAATCAGGAGCAGCAGGCAGAACCAGGGCAGGACTAGGAAAATAAAGACATCTACATACTGGGTGTGACTCTCCCCCTCGCCCCCCACAACTCTTTCCTTGTACCCTTGCAATGGCCGGGCTCAAGCCACTAGGCCTGCAACAGCAGAGTCATGGCTGGAACGTCACCTAAGAAGAACATTGTCAGGTGCCAATGCAGGATCCCCTCCGAACAGGGTAGAGCCCCTCAGTCACGTGACAGCTGATCATATCAGTTGGCAGTTCTCAACTACATGAACATACTTCTGTTTTGAAAGAAAGCAACTTGCATAAATTCAAGACAAGGAAACAAAGATTCTGTCAAATGGAAAGTGTGGCGTCAGGGAGCTCTCCTATCGGGTAGCAACACCACAGCAGGCCCATTCCCCACTCACCAGGACAGGTGTAATCATACCCAGAGAGAAAGCATTAGAGAAAATGAGAACTGTGACTTCCTTTGGCAGATCTTGGGTCAGGGAGTTGGGACATGTGTCGTGTTTCCCCGATACGCCTTTCGGCAGAAGGCACATCTCGGACTCTCATGTGGTGTCAATGAAGAATGGCCAATGGATGCTCTCTGGCTTTCATTCCTCCTTGATTCCCGGTAGGCCCCCTCACATCTCAGCCTTTACCAATGAATATGTATAAATCTTGACATATAAGTAGGAGGCGGTTGGAGCAGATGGGGCTACATTCTGCCCACATCCAAATTGCCTGGTGACACAGGTCGGCTATTTACTGCTAAGTCTTGTCACCCTAAAGGAGCAAAGAAATTATGCTTCCCACGTGATGCAGAGGTGGAGATACCTGGACTGTGCACACAGGATGCTAGCTACCGAGCCCAGCTGCGGTCCCCACTTCCTTTTGTGACAGGATAGGAGAAGAAAATGGGGTGTGGCCAGTGGAGCTTCCTCAGAAGGAGACCTCGGGAAATCTGCTGAGTCCTCCAAGGAAGACTGGGCAGAGAGGTGGGGTGAACGGTGTCCAGGCAAATCTTTCCTCCTGAAAACACAAGAGGAAAGCAAGGCCATGTAATGGGGCTTTGAGAAGGCCTGTTGATGAACGATCCAGGTACATGGAGGAGACAGGATCAGTCCTTCATGACTACAGACATGTAGCAGTGTCCTTTAGCGCTCTCATTAAAGTCTGTGTACATATCCTCAATGCGTGTCCTGCCCATACACACATCCTCATGAACTCCCACATAGATGATCTTACACATACATATGCGATATACTCTCAATTGCACATGTTCTCACACACACACACTCATACATTCCTACATCCATGAGCTCACACAAATAATCCCACATACGCACCCTCACCCATATTTCCTGAATCACACACGTCGTCACTCGCACACACGTGTTCCCACATTTGTGCTCCTCCACTCATATGTTCTCAGTCACACACATGGGTTTAGGCATGGTCATACATTCCCAGACCCAAGTTTTCACATCAATCATCTTCTACACACAATCACACATATGACCTCACATGTACATATATGCTTAAACAATCCCATACATGATTTCATGTGTGTGCCTTCATTCATGCTCTCACATAATCACACATAAAAGCTTACACATACTCCCCTCTCCCATACATTTTAATGCACATGAATACACATGTCCTATATATATGTTAACACACATCCCCATATTTATTCATGCACACAGTCACATAGATATTCTAATGAAGATGCCTGTTCTCTCACACCATCACAATGCCCTCTAGTATACATATGCACATGTGTGCTCTTGCACACATATGCACACATGTGCATATATATACTGTTGGAGCGCTATATAAGTGGATTCATGGTGTGGCTGTCAGTGATACAATTGCTGTTCATGATGCATGAATTGTCATCATTGTGCAAACTGCTTTGCAATGGATGAGGCTCGGCTGAGCGACAATAGCATGGAAACATGTCTCATGAATTTGGCATGACACATGTACCAGCACCCTGGCATCCACAGACTCCTGGCAGAGACGTGCACTGGGGTAGACTCTTCCTGGAGACCTGCAAAGCTGTGAGTAGAGCCCACAGCTATGTCAAGATTTTGTTTGAGAGAAAACTTGTTGTAAGTGATTGTGTCCCATGCTAAATGCTTCCTAGTGTCCGAGAACTTTGTGTCTATCCAGAGTCTGGCTTCCTTTGGGAATGGAGAGAGCAATGGCAGGGTGTATCCTAGGCACCAGGCCCACTCGTGTGCCCTGCATGACTCCTGAACATAAGAACTTTGGTCTAGCCAGGCCCCTTCCCTTGCTGGTGACACTGTCAAGCCCAAGAAGGCACCTGAGCTATCCTAACCAATGCACTGACTTCAAAGTGTGTCTTCTTACTTCCTCAGCCTTAAACTATGAATTTAACATAATATCAAATATCCAGTCTCTCCCAATCTCCCAGTTCCTCAGCTTGCTCATCTAAATCCCAGAGAATAAGCACAAGGAGGTCCTACTGTTGGGTAGGGAAGGCACTAAGTTTATATGTGCACACTCACTAGCTGTGCCCACAGACTTTATGTCTGGCCAATTATTTCAGGGCCTTTATGTGGAGGCAGTGAGAAGGACAATATTTCTGATTCTCTGTGATATTGCTTAATGGAGTACATTGCAAAACCAAAAAGTATGAGCATATTGATTGACTAATGGACTAACCCTAGCAAATACTTTGCAAGCATGAGTGGTATTTATCATTAAAAGGAACCATCCAGAGGTGGTGTGTGGACCAAAACCATAGGCAAAGTGCATGGCTGTTGTGTAGGTAGAGTTTGAGGTAGGGGGTGAATAACAACATCTCAAACTTCCAATATATTTTACTACAGGCTTATTGTTGAAATTCCACCCTCAGAACTCCCTCCCTTCTCTCTCTCTCTCTCTCTCTCTCTCTCTCTCTCTGGTTTTCTTCATTTACATTGTTGACTGTGATGATATCCTATGGTTGGCTGTGGTGGTTTAAATGAAAATGTTCCCCATAGGCTCCTGCATATGAAAACTTGGTCCCCAGTTGCTGAGAAGGGGGGAGGTTTTGAAGTTGTTTTCTTGTCAGAGAAAGTATGTCACTGGAGGTTTTGGAGTTAAAGACTACCCCATTTCCAGTTGGTTCTCTCTTCTTCCTATTTGAGGTTGAAGATGTGAGCTCTCAGCTTGCTGCTCCAGCTGCCCTGCCTGCTGTCTGTTGTCATACAATCACCACCATTATGGCCTCTAACCCTCCAGAACTCTAAGTCCACATAAGCTCTTCTTCCCTAAGTTGCCTTTGTCCTTATATTTAATCACAGTAATAGAAAAGTAACTAATGCACAGGCCCTAGGCTGGATTGAGGATATGGAAAAGAAGATGAGTCTGTCGCCTGTCCTGAAGAGGGAGTAGACACAGGTGCACAGAGGACTAAAACATTGTAGGGAGCTAGGATGGGCAGTGTGCTAAAGGGAGGGAGATACTAGCACCCTGCACAGGGTGAATGTGAGCTAGGTCGACCAGAAGGAGTTGTAATAGTCATGTTGAGACCTTGCCCTACTGGGTAGAAGGTTCTGGAAGAGGAAGTTCTTGTATGAGAGAGTGATGTCATCAAATTTGTGTGAGGAAAATGTAAATCAGTATGAAAAGGAACAGATTAGTATCCATGACCCATTTTGTCATTCTGCATCCAACAGTATGAGCAGCATTTGAAGGGGGTAGTGAGTTTGAAGAATTATGTACCATTAGACAGAGAAACAGAGATGTGGGAAGCACCTGCAGGCAGAAGGGTGGGAAGGTGCCAGGGGAGAAAATGGACCAAATTAGTGCAGCAGAGACAAATAATTACCTTCCTTGCATCCATCCAGCTCTCATAACAGGAAGCAGAGAAGGTGGATAAATTCATTCACTTCATTTTATGATTTTGCAGGATCAAACCCAGGGACTCTCCTTTGCTAGACAAGTGCACTTATCTACATCCCCCTTTATCATTTTATATGTTGGGAATTGTTCTTTTTTTTTCGGTTTTTCGAGACAGGGTTTCTCAGTGTAGTTTTGGTGCCTGTCCTGGAACTTGCTCTGTAGACCAGGCTGGCCTCAAACTCACAGAGATCCGCCTGGCTCTGCCTCCTGAGTGCTGGTGCACCACCACTGCCCGGCGGGAATTGTTCCTATATGAACTCAGGACTCAATTTTAATCAGTAACCACCTACACCTGGAAGATATGGTTTGAAGAAACTTTTAGCACTTGTCCCAGCTAGTTTTATGTCAAACTGACATAAGCCAGCATCACTTTGAAAGAGGGAACTTCAATTGAGAAGATACCCCCATTATTGTCCTGTAGGCAAGCAAGCCTGTGGGGAATTTTCTTACTTAGTGACTGGTGTGGGAGGGCCCAGCTCAATGCGTGGTGCTACCCCTGGTCCTAGTTGCTATAAGAAACAAACTGAGAAAGTCATAAGGAACAAGCCAGGAAGCAGCACTCCCCCATGGCTTCTGCTTCAGTTCCTGCCTCCAGGTTCCTGCCCTGAGTTCCTGCATTTCTTTCCTGGATGGTGGACTACAAGCTATAAGATGAAATAAACCCTTTCCTCTTCAAAATGCTCTTGGTGTTTATATAGCAATAGAAGCCGCACCTAAGGCAGCACCCTTGATCTAGGGTTATATTGTTACTTTAATTTTAAAAAAATTGTACTTATTATTTATTTATTTGTTTGTTTATTTATTAGCATTGGGGTAGGAGAAAGTGAGAGGAGGGAGAGGAGAGGAGGAAGAGGAGAGAAGAGGGAGTGTTCACGTAGAGATCAAAGGACAACTTTTTGGAGTTGGGTTGCAGGGATTGAACTCTGGTGGTGAGACGTTTGTGGCACATTCCTTTACCCGCGGAACATCTCCTGGTCCCCTTGTCTTGCTTTTTAAAGAATCTTGATCTATAGTCTAGACCAGCTTTGAATTTCTAGTGGTCCTCATGCCCCAGACTACTGGGTGCTGCCACACCAGGCTTAAGAGTTATTCCAGTTGAATTCGCTTGTATAAAAGCTGGGGTTTTGTATTTTGTTTAATTTTTGTTTGTTTGGATTATGTTTTGAGACAGGGTCTCATGTATCTGACTTTCAATATGTAGCTGAGACAGATCCTTTCCTGGTCCCCCTGTCTCCATATCCCAAGTGTTGGGATTACAAGCACATGTCACCACACTCTGCCTACAAAAGCTGTATGGAAAGGAATAGTTAGGGTTTGTCAAGTAACTATTGGTCAGCCTGAGTTATAGTATCCTGAAGTGCTGGTTTCTGAGAGATGTAGAGCTAGTGTAATGCACTGACACCTATTTCACAAAGAGGTCAAGACAGACAGCAGAACGGAGCCCGGGGAGCCTGAGTAGACGACTGAAGACAGAATCAGCAAGGGAAGCAGGAGACAGAGTGGCTGGGGTCGAGAGCAACCACGTGCAAAGAGGCAGATAATCACTGCCCAGTGCGAGAGACACGGGAACGGAGAAGGAGGTCAGAAGCAGAAAGCCATCAAAACCATGGGGAGTATGAAGCAACTGTTCACTCTGAAGAGTTAGCGCACACCCAGGGACTGCTGCCCAGGGGCTCTCTGCTCCCTGACAATGGCAGACCGTGGCCAAGATCAGCTCTTGACCCTTTGGTACATGTCCAAACACTCAGCGATTAGCACAAAAGATCATTTCCCAGTGTGCAAACTGCCTCCACTCTGGCTACTGTAATTTGGGGAAAAACAAACAAATGAAAAATGCCGAGAATTAATTCCTAGTGAGCCAATCAATAGTCCCTCATGGTCACACAGAGAGAACAAAGCACTCTGGGTTAGGGGAGTGTGCACAGGAAATCTGGATAACCAATGAACCAGCCCTTTTATGTTTCCCAGAATTAATGACCTTGCATTGCAATTTAGTTTTAATTTTATCTCAGAAATGAAGGAGTTCTGTAGTTGTTCTATTTTCCCTCAGAATAGAAAGGGAAAACCCCCATTCTCTGGTTCCAGATTGGTCACCCCCTAGAGAATGGCTCCTGAGCTGCCAGGAGGCAGGAGCTTCCCAGGAAATAAGTAGAGCATAAATGGCTGTGGAGGCGCACACGTCACTCTGCATCTGAGATTCAGAAGAGGAGAGCGAGCTCTGACTGTAAGTGGAAATAAAAATATGCTCCAGTTAATGATAGAAACGAGCAAACTCTAACCCTCTGCCATTCCAGTTGAGATTTTCCTTGCTTGGAATAAGCCAAGACACCACCAGACTTCCATCTGGGCTCCTTAACTGGCAGCAGAGTTCTCAGTCTCAAAGTATATACTTCCCCTGCCTAGTATCTGAGCCATCGTATTCTGAAGGCCCAAGACCAGAACTTACAACCAGGCCACAATGAACATCGATCCTTTCAGGCCTACTTTTGACCATGTGGTATAGAAAGTTTTATTTTCACCCAGATGTGGCCACAAAATCGGCAATTAAATGGCATTCTAGAGGAGTTCTAAGGAAATCACATAAAGAAAAATCTTAATATCTTTCTTCTAAAATGCTTCCTCTGGTCTTCCAATGCTCTTCTGGCTTCCCCTTCACTGTGTAAGATCATAACAGATAACCACCCATCACTTCTGAAAAGGTAACCCGGGGTCACTCGGATAGATAGGCGGTGCTTCTCTTTTCTATCAGGTTTCTTCTGGAACAGAAAGTTCTTTGGATGGAAGAGACTGAATCTTTCCTGGAAAAGCATTTCTGAACTCATTCCATTTCAAAATAAAAACCCCACATCACATCAATATGGAACTTGGATCTGTTTGCAATCTCCCCCTCTCAACATCTAACGTCAGAATAATGAAAAGCTCTGTGCTCCTCTGACTGAAGGCTGACATTCTGTCCTTCATGGATAAGTTACTTGCCATAGAGGGAAATGAAGAAATAATTTTCAGAGTTGCTATTGATCTGGCATTGCATTAACTGTCTGCTGAGCCAAGCTATTTATTGACTAAGTGCTCGCTGGCCACTTCCAATTAGCTCAGCTTTCCCTAGCAGATTGGAGGGTGGAGTGAAAAGACAACAGAATGGAATTCTCGAAACTGTCACGGAGCTATCTGTATGACCCCTACACAGTCTTTTTTATTTTCCAGTCACACTACAATGTTTGGGTTTGGCTTTTATTCTTAATGGGAGGGTATGAAATTATCCCTTGAGACAAACTGCTCAACCACATGGTTCATGGCTTCTTCCTTGTACAGAATCAAATAACAGAATACACGTGGAAAGACCACACCTATTTCTGTGTACAGATCATGCCCCACTTGTACCTCTTACAGAAATTTCTTGGGCATTGGAGCCAGGACCTTTTGTTACAAGGTGAATACTCTCCTACAGGCCCATGCCTCCAGACTTTCTCATTTCCCCTGTAAATATTAACAATTTAAATAGCACTTTCTTAGACGCCACTCTTTTATTTACATTCACACTTTGAAGCAATTTAGAACCACAAAACAAATCAAAGAAGCATCCTCTTTTTTTTTTTTTTTTTGCTTAAATCCTATATGTACAGTTTGGTATAGTTCTATAAACTGAGCAAACCCATGTCCCTAGACATGGGTCATGAAACAGCATTACAGAACCCAAAGTGTAATGTCAATTTCCCCTACAATAATTATAATGTAGATTAGTTTTGTTTACCTTTGATATTCTAATAAATGGAATATTATAGTGTGTAAGCTTTTATTTCCAGCTTTCTTGATATTCAGTCAGGGACACAATGTGGAGGTTAGGTAAGTGCAAGATTATATCTGAATTATATGTATATGCATGTATGTGCATGTGGTATGTAATACATATACATACATATGTATATGTATACATATATAGCTGTTTTTCACAGGCACTTGTAAAAACCAAAGCCCCGACCCTCATCCTTTATTAAGAGGGACTCAGCAGGCATACCCAGCTAGTACAGACAATCCCGGACATCAAGCTTTAAGTAGAAACTGCATGTGAAATTGCTTCAGGAACACTTTCAAAAGGCTGTGTGAGCCCAAGTCCATCAGAATAATAGTAAACGCTCACATGATTTCAGGTTTGACACAAATGCATCCCTGTCTGTGGCATTACAGTGACTCCCTCATTTAGAAACTTTGCAAAAATTTTTCTAAGCTTCTTAAATTCCCTGCAGCCTAGAGCTACTGTATAAATATTCACAGAATTTTTCCACAGCAAAAAAAAAATGCTTCTTTTCTTGGCTTCTCATGAGCAAACCAGTGAGAGACTTTACTGCAACAAGATGCAAAGCACAATCATATTTTATTTGAACATCAATTTTAAAAGCAACTCTTCGTAATTCCTAGAACTGGTAATCAGAGAGCAGAATATTAATGAGACAACATCAGATACTTTAGCTTTTATGGTGGGGATTTGCTTCTCCTGAAAATAAAAATAACCTGGGTAAAAATAAGTTTTCCTTTCTATTGTACCACAAGAGTCGAGATTACCTTTTGTAACAATTAAATTATGCCTTCTTATTTTAAGAAAAGGAACGTTTTTGATCTTGCCTGAAAAATGGGGAGGGCACTAGAAAGAGATCTTTCTATAGTTAACTTAACTATAGATTAACTCCCACACTCTGAATGGGTGTTTGATGAACTTGTCTGAATCTGAGGCAAAACCAAAAAGGAGATGGAAGACACAAAATCAACATAGTAGTTTCAATGCTGTATCAGTGACCAGTGTGGAACACAATGTATTTTCAAGAGGACCATTCATTAGTTCAGTCATCCTTCACAAAGCTTGATCATGGATTAACTGTGCATCAAGTACAGACTGGAAATAGTTTACCAAAAGAACAAGGTATCTTGCTTCAGGAAAAAAAAAACTATTTGGAACTAATACTGTGCTGATGTACATACTCTCCCCACAGCTGGTTTCAAAACATTAGATATCAAGTTGTTTAACTGGACTGGACTCTTCTGGGCTGGTGGGAGCCATTTTCACACGATTGCTTTGGGTGGGTGTCTTAGTTAGGGTTTCTGTTGATGTGAAGAGACACCATGACCATGGCAACTCTTATAAAGGAAAATATTTAATTGGGGTCTCTTATAGGTTCAGAAGTTTAGTCCATTATGGTCATGGTGGGACATGCTGACATGCAGGCAGACATGGTGCTGGAGATGGAACTGAGTTCTACATCTTGATCCACAGGCAATGGGAAGTGAACTGTGTCACTGGGTGCAGCTTGAACATAGGAGACCTCAAAGCCTGCCTCCACAGTGACACACTTCCTCCAACAAGGTCACACCTAGTCCAATAAAGCCACACCTCCTAATAGCATTACTCTCTTTGGAGTCCATTTTCTTTCAAACCACCACAGTGGGTGTTTTTAGTGATGACAAATGAAAATCTGAAACAAAGTGAAGACAACATGAACAGTGCTAGACCTTACCTGTTCTTTGGAGAGAACCCTGTCCCCTGTCAACCTGGTATTCCAAAAGCCCATGAGTGGCACCTCATCGAGTCCAACCCTGCTAAAATCAGACAGTGATTTTCCATGGGAATGTAATATGATCAAAACAATGAGCAGTGATATAAAACAGTGCCAATAGTTCTGGTATCTCCAAGCATCTTCCTGTACAACTTCGCTAAGATGTCTGAAATTCCACAGCCAGCATCATTCTTTGAGATTAAATCACTGGGTCCAAGAAGGGACTTGTTAAAATGGCAGGGGCCCCTGGGACAACCTCAGGTAGAGCCCTTGATAGACAAGAAGCCTGGCACAGTGAAAAGAACACTGGATGAGCAGTCAGGATGGGATCCAGTCCTGATGGGAAACCACTAATTGTACAAGTCACTTTAGACTTTTGAGCTTCACCTATTGGTACACCCAATGTTACCACCTCTTTCATTTCTATCTGTCATGCTACAAACCACCTCCACACTGAGAACCCCTCTCAACCTGGACCATGACACCAGGTCTATTGGTTGCTCTGCACCAGCAGATCCAACATTTGTCAGATCTTCCAGGGAACAGGCAAGAACCAATGCACCAGCGGAGATGGACATCTATTTGTTTTCTTAAACAGTACTTTCTGCACTCCACAATTGCCTGAACATAATGGGACCATTCTCTGGGGTGTTTTGTGAGGATCAGCAGCTTTTGCTATTGCTTTCCAAAGGCTCTTGAGAACCCTCCACCCCATAATAACACAATAGAGTAAGAGTCGGCATCAAAATGAGTCATCTAGGAAGGGTGACATGGAAACTATAAGATGCAACTTGCATTTAAAGGGACAACTAGACAGAAAGACACAAGAAAGACCCAGCAGGTCAGATTAAAAAGTCTTTTAATATAGAAACCCTGGTGTGTATTCCTGCATGGCTTACCTACCACTCCATCACAGCACATCTTCCAGATGCAGGGGTTGTATATCAATGTTTTTATTGTCCTCCTAAGTGTCCTAAAACTTACAGCCTGGTCATCACAGATCAGAATTCCTTCTGGTCAGCAGTAATTGGATGAGAGAGCTGTTCTAATATCACACCACTCTTTATAATTGTACCCCAAGTCATGATAGACGCAGACAACACATAAAACTGAGCACTGGAAGACATTTAATGGCCACACTGGTGCCCTCCAGAACATGGGTCTGAAGGGACTTTTCCTAGACATCTCACCACCCCAATTCTGAATTCCTTCGTAGAGAAGTATATATTTTGTAAAATTTTATTTTGTATACCTTAAAATGATTTTTTAAGAAGAAACTACAATTTATCTCAAGGCAAACATCTTCCAAAATATTTGTTCACTCTGGGGGTTGAGTGTGCTTTTATTCTTTTCTACAAAAGAGGTTTTCTTTTCTTTTTGGTTTTTCAAGATAGGGTTTCTCTGTGTAGCTTTGTAGCCTGTCCTGGAATTCACTCTGTAGACCAGGCTGGCCTCTAACGCACAGAGATCCGCCTACCTCTGCCTCCCAAGTGCTGGCATTAAAGGCGTGCGCCACCACTGCCACCCAGCCAGAAGTTTCTTGAGATTTATTTTTTTAAGCAATTTTAGTTGTGTGGGGGCATGACACTATCTGACATGAGCATGGCTCTGGGAGCAGTTACCATCAGAGCGCCAGGATGAGAAATGGGGACACTACATGTAAATTGTTAGGACATAGCCAGAGATCTCGCAACCAGTTATTTCAGATTTCCTAGAGATTGATGAGAATACCTGTTGGTTGATGGAATGATTTTGGCTACCATAGAGAAATACACTTTCATTTACCTGTCTATCTTTATGTCTATTTTTTTCTGTTTACTAAAAGATGTAAGTTTATAAACCTTCAAACATTAAAAAAAGGAATAAAAGAATCATTCTCTGTTATTAGGCATATAAAAGAAACAATCACAGTAATTTTTTCATGCAGATCCTCCTGAGATTTTCTGTTCTGCATGTATGTGTATACATGTGTATATACACACATAGACATATGTACACTGTGAATGTGTACTTATAGATATGTACACTATTTACAAGGTACTCCTCTTTCCAGCTATCCCAGACATCTTTTCACGTCAGCCCTTGCATCTCTGTGTCTTTCTTTTCCTTAAGAAAAGAAAGAACCAGACAGAACAAACAAACCCCCCTCTGATATATGCATCATTATAGTATCTTTGTGAGAGAAGAATGGGATAATCAGTGTTCCTGTTCACAGATGGACAGATGGAAGTACAGAGAGGATGCTTGCTACCTCTAGAGCCCAGGACTAATAACACCAAAGAGTCAGCAGTGGCTGAGACCTTTACACTTTGATTTGGGGTGGGGGTGTTGGGGAGTTCAGATAGGTTCTCATTATGTAGCTGTGGCTGGCCTAGAATTCACTCTGTAAATGTTGAGGTGTCCTCAAACTTTCAGCAATCCTCCTGCCTCTGCTCCCTGGTGCTGGCAGTATAGTCATGGGCTACCACACTGGACCACACCTGGGCTTTTAAGATAAGTCTTCTTCTCTGGTCACTTTCAGTCTGTTATCCCCCCTCTCTGGAAATACATTGAAAGTACGGCTTATGAGCAGGCTGGGCTGCACTAACTATCCATTGATTTTGCAGACTGCAGTTAGAAGGGATACATAAATAATCATTGCCCTACAGGGGATGGTCATTCATCCCCTCCAAGATTAAAACTAAACAACCAGGTTGTCTGTGTTCCATTTGCCAGCAAACACTCAAAGAGAACTGGTAATCCACTTTTGGAGATTATGCTCATGCATGTTTCTTTAAGAAAAGCAAGCTTCTGAAAATGATCGCTGTTTATCGGTCCCTGTTAAATGGTGGAGGACAGGATAAGCATTTCATTCCCGTAATACTGAAGACAGTATTATCCTTTCAGAGGGGAGAAATTTTAAAAAGGACAGTTGGATCTATTACTAGGACAAAAGGCTGGAGGGTGGAGTTCCAATGCACTGGTCCCAGCAAGTGGGGGCCTCACTCTCACATCTCTGTCTGAAACACCTATGCCCTTGCATGTACTTGGCCCCATGATGCATCTGCAGCTCCACTCAGATCCACCCACCTGGTCTCTCCTGATGTGAGACCTCGATCTCCTGTGATGTCGATCTTCCTCCAGCTTCCTGAGCCTACAGGTGGTGGCCCTCTCTTGCTTTGTCCTATCCCTGATCCCTGCTACGGTCCTACCCTTCCCTCCATCCCTGCCTTACTTCCCCACCACTGGCTGTCTCTCCTATGACACTTCCTTAGCGATCCCAAGTTTGACGCTCTAGAGCTAGTTCCTGTCCTACATCCTCTCTCTCTCTCTCTCTCTCTCTCTCTCTCTCTCTCT
>CABHPR010143397.1:1671-13975 GCA_902168415.1 Peromyscus melanophrys | reverse complement strand
TCTCTCTCTCTCTCTCTCTCTCTCTCTCTCTCTCCCTCTTCTCCCCTTCTCTCTTTGTCAGTCAGACTGGCCACCTGGCAGTGTAATCAGTGTATTCTTTGCTCTAGACCAAGTAGCTCTGAGCTATCTTCTGATATGCCCCCTCCTAAGCCAGCTTTGTGCTATGTACTGTCCCCACTCTTGCCTCTCAACCCTTGATCTGGACTTGTCTTACCAAATCCTGCCTGGCTTGTGTTCATAGCCACCATCTATGTCCCCCACACAATGGACCACCTGCTTCCAGCAAATTTACAGCTGGGCTCCCACCACACCCAATCTCTTTAAAACACGGCAGTCGAGCAATCACTGATCCATTTCCAAGGGACCTGCTAGTGTCACGGTTGACGATGAATCACACCTCAGTTCCTCTCTACAGAGGCTTGGTCTAATCCAGAATGGAAAGATGAATGAAGAAGCCAGGATACTGTGGAATGGTCACAGAAAAGGGGGATGCTGGGATACTAAGAGACACCAAACTCGGGCTGTAGGTTTTGGCCTGGTGGTAGAGGGGCCTCTGCAGGCTGTCTGTCCCAAGTACAAGTTTAATGTCTTCCCCACCACTCTTCATGTCTCTGCTGGGCTCCTCCTGGTTACAGAATTCCTCCCTAAGCGGCCCCGCCTTCATAAGCCATAAGTAGTTTGTTCCTCTACATGGGCTCAACATATATATAAATATATATACTCCTCCCTTGAGTGAGATATTGGATTAAGAGCTGTATGTGGAAACAAAGAATAAAATGGCCTAGTTCTTAAGTTCTTATCCTAGGGACCCATAACCTATTCTAACCAGTTAACAGTCTCCCTGGAATGTTACCTTTGAAAATTATTTTAAAATTTGATTGACATGTATCAGTTGTACATTTCAATGCATTCACTGTGATGCTTTGTTATATATAGGCTGGATGCACTGACCAAACCCAACCTTGGTTTGTGCAGCCTCCCCTCCCCTCCATCCTTCCAATCCTTAGTAATCACCACTCTACATGCAGGTAGATGTTTAAAGAACTCCTCTCACACTTGAGAGAGGAGATGCAGGGCTCTTCTCCCTGTGCCTGGCTCATGTCACTTACCATAATGGCCCATAATTCTGTCCATTTTCCTGCCAACAACAGGATATCATTCCCTATGGTTGAATAATACTCCACTGTGTACATAAGAGTGCATTGTCCTCCATTCTGCTACTCGTGAGTATCTGAGTTCATTTCATAGCTTAGATATGTGTATCCTGCTTTAATACAGGGAGGGGGCAGGTAGATCTGGCTTACTGCATTCATTTTCTTTGTGTATACACCCAGAAGTAGAGTATCTGGATCATAGGGTAGTATAATTTTAGGGGCTGGAGGAAGGCCCATACTGCTTTTCATAAGGGCTACTTAACAATTGATAATTGATAAGTACCCCCACTGTGTGAGAGTTCCTTTCTTTTAACACCATCACTAACATTTGTTATTATTTTTATTTTCTGAACATTTTTGGTGTGTATGGTACTGGGGATAAAATCTGGGTCTTTGAATATACTAAAAACAAGTTCTGTCGGGTTAATACTCCCCTAGCCTTATCAGTATCTTTGTATTTAGGCATTCTAACTGGGGTGAGATGATACACCTCTATGTAGTTTTGGTTTACATTTGCCTGATAGTTAAGGATACTGAGTATACAAAATTATTGTGGATATTTTTTCCTATTGGGAATTACTACTTGGATATACAATTTTTAAATCTATTACTTCTTCTTTTTGTTGTTTTTTGTTTGTTTTTGATTGTTTGTTTGTTTGTTTGTTTGTTTGTTTGTTTGTTTTGGTTGTTGCTAAAAGTTTTGAGATCTTTGTGTATTCCGGATACTAATCCATTGTCAGGAATAGTCAGCAGGTAGTTGCTCCCTTCCTGGCAGCTGTCTATTATGTTGTTGACAGTTTGACAGTTTCCTTAGCTTTGCAGTCTATATTTGATGAAATTCTGTGCACCTGTATTTGCTTTGACTTGCTGTGATCTTTGGGTCATAGGATGTTGTCATTAATACCACACATACCAGTTTGTTCACGTCATAGACCCAATTGGTCTCCATTGGCATCTTCCTGCTTTCTCCTCCTCATTTTTATGAAATTCCCGATGTGATCCATGTGATTATCACTTGGGAATGTCCCACATTTTACCTCAGATAACTGAATTTCTTGATTTACATATTCTTTCTCTAATTCAAATCTAGGTATTTGAGGGTAAGAGACCTCTTCTTAGTCTGTACTCCTCATAATTCTCAACGAAGTGCTCAGTACAAATAGAATCTAAAGCACTCGAGGGTTTCCAGATGTTCCCAATGAAAGTTGCTAGACCCAAGAGTCTCTAAGCTTTTTGGAAAATCAAGAGCCAAGTGGGAAAAGAGCATGGAGCCAGCAGATGCCCACTACACAACTTCATATGTTGATACTTTTCATTGTAAAGCAGATGAACGAAGGCCTGTTAGTCGCTGGAACCATATTTCCTCCCCAGCCTCTTAACCACCAGTTATTCACAGAAGAAAGCCTATTTCCTTCCTTAGATATATTTTCCTATCATCCATGTACCTCAGAGTTTCTGATGATCAAACCTGGACTCATTGGTACTAGTCACCACCTAATTCAACAAATTCTTTTTGTTATTAAGCCAAGGCTGCAGTGATTCATCTTAGGGCCTCGAATTATTTTGACTTTCATCTATACAGAATTATAAACATGTATATAAAATATCTCATTGTGTATAAGTAGTAACAGTCAAGTTTAAAAGTGGTCAGAAAATATTTTATAGAAAGTTGGGCTCTGTTATTTCTTCCCTAAACCAACAAGTAACCCAAATTTAATAGACATTTTACTTCCCAATGATTTCAGAAAACAGATGGGAACTATTTCCTTTCTACTTCAAAGTAGAAATTTAAGTTCCATAGAGCTCAGGAAATATCTTTGGAAGTTTACACCTTGTATGTGATTGAAGATTGCTAATGAGTGGATGTTTTAAATTATATTAATTGAAACAAAAATAACAGATCAAACTTCTTCTGAATCATTCCTCTTTGTGTCTAGATTTCAAAGAGCTTTATGGGCAAAACCCATATTACCCACAATGGTGGATAACTTAATAACAATTTCAGCCATGGTCATATCCATGGAAGTTATCAGTGCAGGGAGATATGGAAAATGCCCCATTACATACTGTTTGGAAGGAGTCTGGTGGAAGATCCACCTCAACTCCCCTTCCCATCTCTTTCCCTAAACCCACCCCTTCAAAGCCCGCCAAACACAGCTCCTCCCCCAGAGATGCTCAAGACCATTCCCACAGGGGATATATAAGTGGCATCCCAGAAAACAGACTCGTGGTTCTTTCTGTCTTTCAGGTGGTCTCCTCTCTGAGGCTCTGAGGGGCGGTCGAATCACCTGGGAGTGCTTTACCCATTAAACCTGGGCTTTTCCTGATTTGGTCTGATTCGATTTGCTGCATAGGTGGAGAGGCCTTCAGGATGAAAAACCTTATCACATACAAAGACAGATACATGCAGATAGAGATAAACCATGTTGAAACAGAAGACTTCACAGTTACTGGGACATACTGTCTAATTTCTCTCTCTCTCTCTCTCTCTCTCTCTCTCTCTCTCTCTCTCTCTCTCTCTCTCTCTCTCTCCCTCTCCCTCTCCCTCTCCCTCTCCCTCTCCCTCTCCCTCTCCCTCTCCCTCTCTCTCTCTCTCTCTCCTGTCTGTCTCTTTCTCTCTCAATAAAAATACTTATGAAATCAGCTTCAGGAAACGTCCAAAAGCAGTCAAGGGAGGGGTAGCCCCAGCTTAGACTTGCTCTTCAGAAATGGCTGCCCTTGAGTGGAAAATGTCATTTTTAGACACAGAATTTCTATATGAGAAATTTCTGTTTCTGTATTTATAAAGCAATTGAAAATATTAAAAACTCAGTGGACATTATTCAAAAGATAACCTCCTCACAAAAACATTTCAGGGTATCAATTGTATTTCATTACTAACAAGGTCATTTCAGCTGTGGTTGTTAAAACTCAATTCCCGTTACCACACCAAATCAGAATGCAGAACTCCACATGCCAATAGTTTTGACTAAGTTGTGCCACTGATAAAATGCAAGTCATATTTGTTTGCATCCTGATCACAGGCTATCACAGCATTTACAACTTGAGAGTAGATTTTTGTTTCTTTTCAAAACTCTGCAATGCATGGACTGTATTTTCCCCACTATCTGGATCATGATCGGCAGCATGATGTTTCCAATTGCTTGCTAACACATCTGCAACCCGGAGTGCAGTTGATAGCATGGAGCAAGGTTAATTGGATTGATAACATGGCAATATCCAAATGGCTGAATATTTTAGCATTTCATTTACTGGAAGTTTGAAAGCATTCTTCATTTCCTACCTCATTTCTGATTAGAAGCTATCAATCCCAAAGTTTTAGTGTTTGACCTTGTGGATCTGACCTCCTCCCTCAAGCATTTAGCTACCTTGGCATTGACCAGGGACTAATTCAGATAACATGGCAGGGCCAGTCTCATTTCATTTTATGAGGAGAGAAGGGAAAGATGGTTTTCCATGGAGCAGTACCAGTTGATTTGTTTTTCTGTCACTGTTCAGGAGCACTGTTCCTTTAGTGCCCAGGAAAAGGGAAGGTTTATTTCTGGGCTGCCAGAATAGTTGGTGGGCAATGGGGATATCAGCTCCAGGTGCATGGCTGCCATCAGAAAATGGGCAGCCTGTTACAGTCAAGCATCTGCTTATCCAGTCTATGGCTTGGTGCGTGCACTAAGCACCCACCTCTAATCATTTGCAATGAGAATCTGGCTCCAAAGTCCAAAGCTACATCCAGGCTTCCCCAGCTTACCACAGTATTCTAGCTGGCAGTGCCTTCCTAACCCAAGAAGGTGGGCACATTAGTCTGCCTGTCATCCAGTCAATATCTGTGGAGGGACGTCTAGCTTCCAAGCTCCCAGTGTGAAAATAATATAGAAGGTTCAGCATCTCCCTACAGAAGTTCAGAGTTGGAATTTCCAAGATCAGGGGTTTGGATTACATTTATGGAATTTCCAAGATCAGGGGTTTGGATCCCACTTGCCATCAGAAACACATTAGGGTATCATCTGGCATGCATGGTGTCCTGGAAAAAGAGACGGAGAGGGAATAGATAAAGAAGTCATTGTATCAAGAGATGTAAGTAACCTGTTGAGCTCCAATGCCTTCTCCCTGCGTGAATCTACAGAACGACTTGGAAGAAGAGTTCTGGGCCCTAAGCCACAGAGTGACTGTGGCTAATGAGATGAGGGTGGTACCCATGTAACCTCACTTCATTACACAGTAATGAAAATAAGTGTGTGAAATGACCTTTGTTCAGGTTGCTTTCCTTACTGTTCTGATAATCAGAAGGAACTTAGTGAGAGTAGGTTTATTTCAGCTCACAGTTTAAGGACACAGTCCATCATGGTCCTTCCATGGGGAAGTCAAAACCTTGGGGGCTCAAGGAAATTGGTAAGCTGAGAGCTGGTTATGTTGAGCTTGCAATCAGGAAGCTGTGAGCTTACTTCTTTCTTTTTTTCCAGTCCAGGATTGCAGCCCATGGCATGGTGCCACCATGTTCTCCATTGGCATTGTACAGGCAAGAACCAGAGTCAGTCACTCCCCTCAAGTCCCACCCCTGGTAACTGTGAGAACTGTGCTTTGATCTCTAAATTGTAAGCCTTTATTGTTTCCTCTGACCCAAGTTGCATTCACAAGACAACTCAAAGAATTTTCGACAAGCACTGGGTATTTCTCCTCCATCCTTGATGACTCAGCCCATCAAGAGGTCTCCCAAGTCACCCAGGCTGGGCTAGCCCTGGTATCTGTAGTGAACTCCTTTATTTTCCATATGGTGGATATGCCTGGGCAACTAGACATTTGCTCCTCCAGCCATGCCAGTGTAAGATTATTTTCCTTCTCCCTAGAGCCACCGTAGACTTTCCAAAATCCCTTCACCATCTTCAACCCAATAGACTCTTTCATTCCATACCCTTCCTGAAGACTGCTGGCTGCATCCCAACGACACACTTGCTTGCTTCTAGTGATGAAACTCCTCCATCTGACATTCAAAAACCACTGATGCATTAAGTTTTTAATCCAACAGATCTGTACACTAAAGCTATACTATTTGCCAGTGGAATAACCATGGGAATATGACATGACTCCGTATAGGGTTAGTGATATAATAATCCCTGTTTTTTAATAGTAGTTGCAAGAAATTTTGTGAAAAGCACATAGCAACCCTTGATATCAAGGTTTCCATAGTGACCAATATCAGGTTAGAATGGACTAGCACCCAGGGTTTTACAGGAGTTGCGCAGGAGAAGCCTGTTCCACTGTGCATCATGAGGTGGTCTGGGCTACAATTAATTGTCAGTGTTGTTTGTTTCCTTTCTCTCTTGCAAAACACTTCTTCATATTGGGCACTGAGTGTGTCCCTCATGGGGTCAGGAGGAAACCTATTCCCAACAGTGCAGAGGCAGCAGCTCCCAGGTATCTGGCCCTCCTTCTCTTTGGAAGATGAGCTGTTTAACTGGCAGGGTTCATTTCTACATATTGTCTTCCTTAAGAGAGTCTTGCCAGGCAGTGGTGGAGCACGCCTTTAATCCCAGCACTCGGGAGGCAGAGCCAGGCGGATCTCTGTGAGTTTGAGGCCAGCCTGGTCTACAGAGCTAGATCCAGGACAGGCATCAAAACTACACAGAGAAACCCTATCTCGAAAAACAAAAAAAAAACAAAAAAAAAAGAAAGAAAGAAAGAAAGAAAGAAAGAAAGAAAGAAAGAAAGAAAGAAAGAAAGAAAGAAAGAAAGAAAGAAAGCCTTTCATACTTAATAGATATTTGTCAACAAATGTATTTTCCCAGTAATCCCCTTTGGGTTCCTTGTAATGTCAGAGAACCATCCTTGTGACTGACAAGGTCTCTAAGGAAGGGATATTGCCTGAGCTAATTTCCAAACCAAACCACTATAAAGCCCAATTTACCATTGTTATATCCGTAGCATGTTATTTCATTAAAAAAAAAAAAACAAAACAAAAACTTCTCTGATCTTTTGACCTCGACATGTTGTTCTAACTAGAACACTAACTAGTGTCCTTTCCCTTCACAGCCAAGTTCCTTAGATATGGGACCTGCACCTGCTCTCTGTTGTATCTGCTTCATAAACTTTGGGCTATAATCTGGCTTCTAGATCTTTCTCCTAACACTGTTTCCCGTGCTGTATTACAGTCCCTTCACTCTCTTGTCTTTGGCATCTCTCCAGAGCTCCCACATCCCAGTCTTTATCATCTGATGTCACCAACGGCTTCTTCCGAGCCAAATGCTGATCTTGCCGGGTCCAAAGAAATGCCATGCAGAAAAGGATATCTATCATATGTGATGCCAGCAAAATGAAAATTGGTCCCAGGAAAAATAAACCCCAGTCACTACTTCATACTCACGTTTATACCCCAAATTAATTGGACTTCAACATAAATGCCAACTCTGTAAGTTAGGAAAAGAAAGTGTAGATGAAGATTCTTGTAATTTTGAACAAAACAAAGATGTCTTGGACCAGATAAAAAAGTATTACTATTAAAAAAGTCATGTATCAAAATATATCAATTTTTAAAACCCTTTTAATGTGAAAACATCATTAAGAATACTTATTGATGAAGCACAGACTCTGAGAAAATGTTTCCAGTAACCTAAGACTCCCACATAACATGTAAAGAACTCTCATGACTTACTATAAAATGCAAAAATAAAATAAAACCAAATAAAATGTGAATGACCAGAGAAGTAGCCAATAAGTACATTAAAATAATTCAGCATTATCAGTCACAAGAGAAGAGGTAATTCAAAGCCTAGTAGCAGAATGTAAGCAAGAAAGAAACCATTGGAAGCAACTGGACAAACGGCCAAAGGGATGTAAGATGGGACAAGCGTTTGGAGAACTTCTGAGCATGTTCTTGTAATGCTAAATATAGCAAACCCAGCAGTTCTGCTTCTCTGTATTGCCCCAGAGAAAAAGTTCATATGTCTATGGATTTTTCTAAGAATATTCACTCTGCCAACAGTAACCAAAGTGAGTGTTGGGGGAGGGGACAAGAAGAGTATGTATGCCCATTAAAAGGACACTGGCTGCTTCTCAGAATTAAAAGGAGTATTGTATACAACATGGATGGCACTCAGACGTGCTGAGCGAACAAAGGAAGAGCATGTCCTTTGTGATGCCGCTTGTCAGCTCAAAATTAGTTACTACTGCCATACTGTGATAGGAATAAAACCATTGTTAGGAGCATGAAGAACTTTCTAGAATGATGAATATATTCTGTATCTTGACAGAAATGGGAATTCCATTAGTGGATGTGTTTGTTCAAATTCACTGGCCTATACAGGTAAGAGCTGTGAATTTCACTGAAAACCATAATTCAATATAAAGTTTTTTTTTTCCCAAAGGTAGAATTTCCTCTTTTCGTACTATTATCTCCTGTAAATCCCCAACCCTGACCTTGCACCTTCCTGATCACGTCCCTTCCATCTGTGGCCTGCCACAGGTCAACCTTCTTTCCCTTAGCCTTTTGTCTTCTCGGCCTGACATCCCTTATTCATTGCAAACACATCCACTCTCAAAACACAACAGAGTGAAGACATTTCTCAGTGAAGGAAGGAAGCAGTCCTCCCACAGCCTAAGGCCATGCTTCAGTGATCTATATGCTACCTCTGTCTTCAACTCTCTACCTCAAGCTTACCCTTGAAGACAGAATGGTCAAATCTTATTCCCGGAGGTGTGGTGATACCTGCAAATGACAGAACCAACCTGGCCTGCAGCACCATCAGAAGGCTCTGGCATGAATGTCGTCTCGCTGTCTGGAATCATGTTGCCTCCTTTGGTTTGAATCCTGTCACAGGCAGATGGTGAATGCCCTGGAGAGTGATCACGACTAATTCTGGTTTCCCAGAAGCATCTAAATGCATGGCGGTTGTTCAGTATGTTTGGTGAATGTTAATAAATAATAACAACCGTGAGCTGGAGTAAAGGAACTGGGCCCCTAGCATGGTGAAATCAGAAAGTGGAACCTCGCCATAGTTGTTAGTCAAGATTAGAAAGCCAACTAGCTGTGTCAGAAAAATGAAGGGGGTTTTATGCTCAGACCTGGAACTGCCTGAACTTCATTATACCAGGTCCTGTTTCTTTTTTTCTTTCTCTGCCTTTGGAAGAAGAGTGCTAACTGAGACCCCCAAAGGGAATGTCATTAGAAACAACTGGAGAATGCTCTTTGCTTCCTTGGCACACTTGCATTTGCTCAACGGACAGCTCTGGCAGTATCCGAAGGGCTCAAGCTTTATAAAGAACATAATCAAGGTCTGGCTAAAACATTTCCAATAACTATTATGCAGGCATTTTTATTGTCCTTTGTGGTGATATTTTATTTGTGCTGAAATGTGGTGATATTTTATTTGTGCTTTGATAAATAAAGCTTGCCTGGAGATCACAGGGAAAAGGCCAGCCATTTTAAGTAAACAAAGTCAGGCAGCACACACCCTTAATCTGATCACTTATCAGTCAAGGACACACTAGAGGACAGAGCCAAGCATGGTGACACATGTCTTTAATCCCAGTACCAACCATAGAGACCTAGAAGTCTGTACAGACAGGCAGTGACAAGGAAGTGAGGTAGCTGGGCTAAGAGCCAATGAGAGGGCAGAAGAGCAAGGCAATGGGTAGACAGGAAGTGGCTCACATTTAGAAGCTGCAGAGTTGGTGAGGTGAGGTTGGCTGGTGGCTTTTCCTATTTCCTTGATCTCTAAGGCTTTCACCCCTATATTTGGCTCAGTGTTTTTTATTTAGTAAGACCATTTAGAAATTCGTCTACAGTCTTTGTTCATTTTTTTTTTTAACCAAAGGCACTGAAAGGCTCCTTCTCACTGCCATAAGTACCTTTGTTGCTTTTCTGAAGCAGTTCCTTGATGACTTGAGAGCAGAGGCATATGGATGCACCAATATTTCTTTCAACCTACTCCTAAAGCAATGCCTAAGGCTAGCATTTTAAAATAATACATATTTAGGGGGTGGGAGACATGGCTCAGTGATTAAGAGTACTGGCTGCTCTTCCAGAGGACCCAAGTTTGATTCCTGGACCCACATAGATGTTCACATCTGCCTGTAACTCCAGTTCCAGGGATCTTGTGTCCTCTTCTGACCTCCTCCAGCACCCGGGGCACACATGATATACAAACAGGCACTCAAGCAAAACACCCATATACTTATACATTTTTTAATTAAAAATGTTTAATTTTTACCTTTTTTTTTTACATATTTACCTATTTGGTATGTTACTGCACCACTGGAAAATGTTTCTCTAGGTAAACTGTTATGAAACTCCATCCAAACAAATTATTCTTCATTCAGGTAGGAAACCATTGGACAAAGGACAAAGGTCAGGGAAGCCTCGTGGAAAACACAAAGTTAAATTTGATTTTGAAGGGTCATTTGGTCTGGCCATGTGGCTGTTGAAAGCATGGCTTGACCGAATAGCTAAGGCAGGAAACCCTCCCAGGCCTCTCAGCTTGCCTGCTGTTCTTATGAATGGCCTCTCCTTGATGCTGTTTCCCTTGACATTTTCCCCCATTTTCTACTGTGCTTGTCTCATTCCAGCCTTCCTTGTGGTTCCCTGACATGGTCTCCGTTGCATGAGGGTCATGACCCAGATTCTCTTGGCAAACCCCAAATGAGCACTCACCATCATCCCTGGTGCTTTCTGATATCCTCTACAGAATATACTGCTCATGGAAACTCGTTCAGTGGCTGAATTTCCCAGTTCTTGCTAGCCCCATGAGAACTGAACACTGTCTGGCTGTCCATTTCTGTATTGTCAGTTTCTACAATGGTGCCACCAAGAATAGGTGCTGAATGAATGAATGAAGAATGAATGAATGGAGAGAAATGCAAGGTATGAATCAGAACTAGAGCATTGCAGACAGCTTAGTTTAGATACAAAGAAGTCAAAGGGCTGAAGACAAAAGGTCATACTGAAACTGAAAATGGTGGCCTTAGATGCAGGTCACCGAGCTGGCACCCAGGAAGGTCCTGCTGTCTCAGTGAGTGTGGATAAAAACAATAATACATGTGGACTAAGCATCTAGTGTAAGAAGCCTGCATTCTTTGGACTTTATTTGTGACATGCTCATAGCCACGCTTAAGGAAGATTAAAATAAGTCTGGTGAGGGTATGGAGAAGATGGGAAGACCAATATAGTAATAAGAACACCGATGGTGACCAGCATTTACCAAAGGCTTCCAGGGTCTGCTGTTAGTGACACCCTCCGCACCATGTCACTGGCTTTGCCACCAAATTCGTGGGAGAAGTAATAACTCCTCATTCGACAGAAAATAAAATTAAAGACTAAAGAGATTACATAGCTTATTAATTGGAGAAATGGGAGGAGGATGTTGTCAGAAGGGAAGCAGGGGTCACGAGTGTTTTCTAGAAGACAGCTCTGACCGCCATCCTTCAGAGCTCTCTCTGGGTAGGGAAGGCTATTGCTCTGCTCGGCTGCACACCAGGAAGTTACAGATATCAACCCTAGATGGATGATTCAAAAACCAGTGTTTGATGTCCCTGAAGTCTCCTTTCTTCTGTTACAGGCCTGAAACATTCTATGTAGCTGGCGTGGAGCCTGGGCCCTGGAGGGTTTCATACAGGGAAGACAGTGCCCTGCTCAGCCTGTACTGAGCATGTAGCTTCAGCCACTTTAAAGCACTGTGATTGGGCTGCATGATATAGCCTGCCCTGCCTTGTCCGGGAGGAGCTGTCACAGTGCTTCCTGGACAACCACAGTGTCTGCAGCTGCTCAGAGGCTCTCCCCAACCAAAGCATGTGGATGCTGACAGAACAGCTGAAGTCTGGCCACGTGTTTTTAGCATTAAAAAAAAATGTTTCATTCTTTGAAAGGTTCAGACATGTATATAATGAGTTTTAACCTTTTTCATCCCTCATTACCTTTCTCACCCCTCTTCTTCCTGCTGAATTCCTTCTTTCAAGTAAGTCTTCTTCTACTGTGTGTGTGTATGTAGGGGAGGGAGGAGAGTGTATGTATGTATGTATGTATGTATGTATGTATGTATGTACGTATGTGTGGTGTGTGGTGTGTGGTGTGAGTGTATGTCTGTGTGTGTTTGTGTGTATGTGTGCATGTGTGTGTATGAGAGAGAGAGAGAGAGAGAGAGAGAGAGAGAGAGAGAGAGAGAGAG
>CABHPR010143396.1:0-24903 GCA_902168415.1 Peromyscus melanophrys | reverse complement strand
TCTGTCTCTGTCTGTCTGTCTGTCTCTCTCTCTCTCTCTCTCTCTCTCTCTCTCTCTCTCTCTCTCTCTCTCTCTCATACAACAGTGCAATGAGGTGCTGCTCTGATTTGATAGTGGGAACTAACATACAGCTCATTGATGCTTTATGTTCCTGTGTTTGAATTCACAGGTCATAATAAAGCATTGCATATCCACAGACCAGCAAGAAATTAATTAAGAGGAGCCTTTTAATGTAGAAAGCAGCTTACTGAGATAATGGAAAAGGCTTTGGTAAGTCTTGGCTTAATTGGAATTTCAAGCAATTCTTCCGTTGTTGTACCACGGATTTTTACTGTTATAGACTGGATGAGCAAGCTGTTTAAAGAGCTTACTGGAAGAACTGGACTCAGGTTTCAGCAGAGATGGATTTAGTTCAAAGAATCAGAGCTGTGTCAGAAAGCATCAAGCAGAGGGTACAGACTGTTCTCTAGTCAGTACATGGACTTATGAGTCTTGTAAATGTCTACAGTCATATACAATATAGAAAACTAGAGCTGAAGTGGAAGGTCATGTCCAGGTTACAAACTGGCTGCCTCAAAGATGAAATGTGGGAAAGATGAGCCAAAAGCAGTGTTAATTTGGTGTGTGAAAGGCATAGGTCTGTGTCCTGATTCTAACCCATGCTTCCTAGTAAATTCCATCCAATAATACCTATGTTACAGGAGTAGGGTAAGTATGAACTGTTAATAAACCTTGATAAATGCCTGATGCCCATTCATAGTATGCAGGATTCTTTGAGTTTTTACATCGGTGGACAAGACACACACTTTTACACTTACTTTGAGAAGTATACCGTTGGACAAAGGTGGGAGACCATGGCTGTGGTGAAGTCTTTCCCATTTGCATTGTGTTACATTAGTTGAGCAACTGAAATATAAAACCATTTAAAATGAAAGCCTTCTCAGGGCATGAGCTTGATTCAGGGCAGAAGACCATTGCTCTGTGTTTCTTGGGGTGGCTCAGGTAGGTAAAATGCACAAGAAGGTGATGGGGATTTAACGTCACTAGTTTGGTGCCCCATAGCACAGTTGTGTAGCTTTCTTTCCTGGGTCCAAATGCTCTGAAAAGCCGCATATCCTTGCAATTCCCTGGAATCATTTGAAGGGCTTTTTGTCTAGATAATTAGCTTGATTCATACCTGAATTACCAATGATTACCAATGATTAGTTGATTACATCTTGACTTGAGCTTCAAGTGCTACAAAGTGCTATATGTCAGCCTGAAATGTATTCTCCAGAAACCTGATTCTGTTGCTTCTTATCTTATTTGGACTGAACTCAAATGCCCAGCATATATCTCTATAGCTTCATGATGGCATCTGTGCACTCTTCTTTTGTGATGTTTAGCCTACCCACTAAGTTAAGGACTGTAAAGAGCAATTCCTTGGTCCCAGGATAAGGACAAAAGCTCTTTCAGGGGTGGCAATTTCTTCAGTAAAATGTGGTGTCTGTTCTCATGATAACAGGGAAGATGAGAATGAATGCAGGGTATTGTCCTGAAGCCTTTTCCAACACAGCAAATACATAGGACTTTGAAAATAAGCAACCTGAAAGAAGACCCTGAGGCAAAGGAAGATCCAGAAGAATATACATTTGCTGGAATAACAACCTTCTAAATATAGCAGAAGAAAGCATCTCTGGTGCAAAAGAAAATTCCAGAATGGGCTTCTCAAAAGAGGGTAAATTATAGCAGTTTCTGTGAAGGAAAAACAACACCATTAACTCTTATTCTTGACATGCATCACAAAAATGCCTGATAAAAGTCTATCAGTGCTGAGAGCCTTCATGTTTCCTTCCACATTTATCAGCACAGCAAACATTTCTCCTCCCATCATGGATGAGGTTGCTCAGGATGGCACAAGGCAGATTCTTTTCCCAGGTTCATGGAACCATCACTAATGAAGAAGGAGGGACATGGCTATAGCCTGGTGGTAAAGCCCTGGCCCAGCATGCATGAGAGACTAAGTTTCACCCTCAACACTGAACTGGGAGGTGGAATGAAAGGGGTGGAAATAAAAAATGTGACTCCACACTCATTACAAAGGGCTTTTATTCATGTCTGGAATACAATTTTGCTTTCCTGTAAGCAATTACCCAGAATACTTGGCTTTGTACCCTAAAACTTCTCCCAGAATACTTTCCCAGCTGCAAGTGGCCCTCAGAGTCTCCTGAAGGACTCATTAAGCACAGGGTGCTGTCTCCCACTCTAGAAAATATTAGGTCTGGATAAAGCCATAGGATTTTCATGGTTTCCCAATGAGATTACACTTTACACACAATAATAGCTTCTTTGAGATATATGATCCATATTATAAAGTTCAACCATTTAATACAACTACACAATGAAGTTTTGGAAATTCTGCCTACTTGTAAGGCTGTGCTAGTTTCATTCTTGTTGCCATGATTAAAACACCCTGACCAAAAGATACTTAGGGGAAGGAAGAGTTTATTTGGCTTATAATTCTATGCTATATAAATAAATCCATGATGGCAGGAATGTCAGGGCAAGAACTTGAAGCATCACAACCACAGTCAAGAGCAATGAGAGACATGTGTTCCTTTGTTGACTGCTGACTGGTTAGCACTCAGCTAGTTTTCTCTACTCTCATGAATATAGGGCTCCTCAACTCAAGAATGGTAATCCCCACAAGAAGCATGGCCTTTGTACAGCAATAATCAACCTAAAAGGACCCCCCTCATAGACAGGCCCACAGGCCAACCTGGTCTAGGTCATTCTTCATTAAGACTCTTTTCTAGTGATTCTGGTTTGTGTCAAGTTGGCAGTTAAACCTGACCAGCATGAGTGCTATCAGTAGAGTTCAGTTTGGGAACATTCACACCCTTTTTCCAGGTCCCTGGCAAATTTTGCTTTCAGTCTCTCCAGAGACTGATTTGTCAAATTGGGGTCCCTAAAACATGTGGTCTTTTGTTTCTATTTCTTACCACATAGCACAATAATTTTGAGATCTTTCCATTTTGAAGCATGGATCAGCTCTTCCTTCCCTTTTCTTGCTAAGCAGTACTCTATTCACTGCACTTGGCAGAATGTACACACCTATTCACTGATGCTGTACCTTCTTGATAAATTCATAGACTCATAGATGATGCCCAAGTCATTGTTCTGTGACTATTCTCATAACACTTGGTAAGATCATTGGTTACTGATGTTTGCTTGTTCATTTGTTAACAAGGTTTGGTTTCTCTATACAGCCCAGGCTGGCCTTGAACTCATTATCTTCTTGTCTCTGCTTTCTAAGCACTTAGATTTCAAGGCATGAGCCACATGTCTGTCTCAACCTTGACTTTTGAGAATAAGAATTTATAAATTGGCAACATTGGTTGCTGTGATGATTTGAAAGAAAATGGCCCCCATAGGAGGTGGCACTATTTAGAAGGTGTGGCCTTGTTGGAGGAAGTGTGCTGCTCTTGGGGGAAGGTTTTGAGATTTCCTATGCTTGAGCTATGCCCAGTGTGACAGACAGTTGCTTCTGCTGCCTGAGGATCAAGATATAGAACTCTTAGCTCATTCTCTAGTGCCATGTCTGCCTGCATACCACCATGTGTAGGTAGGTCATTTCTCTCCTTCTTGCTTGTCTTGAAATACTCTGCAGTTGCTTACTAAGTAATTGACTCAGAGGCTTAATATTAATTACAAATGCTCGGCCTGTAGCTCAGGCTTATTACTAACTAGCTTTTACATCTAAATTAACTCATAATTCTTATCTACGCTTAGCCATGTGACTTGGTACCTTTTCTTGGTCCAAAATTCTCATCTTGCTTTCTCTGTGTCTTGACCATTGACTTCTTGACTCTGTCTTTCTTCTTCCCAGCATTCTGAGTTTGGATTTGCCACCTCACTCCCTGCCCAGCTACCAGCCAATCAGTGTTTTATTAAATCAATTAGAGTGACAAATCTTTTACAGTGTTCAAGAAGATTATTCCACAGCAACCATGTCCTGCCATGAAGATAATGGACTAAACCTCTGAAACTGTAAGCCAGCCCCAATTAAATGTTTTCCTTTATAAGAGTTGCCATGGTAATAGTGTCTCTTCACAGCAATAGAAACCCTAAGACTGTTGCCTATTGGATACATCAAAGAAAATTTTACAAAATACCATGTCCAAGTGTCACATGTATTTTTACTTGGTGTGAGGTAGGGCTTGG
Source organism: Peromyscus melanophrys (assembly GCA_902168415.1). Classification (NCBI taxonomy): domain Eukaryota; kingdom Metazoa; phylum Chordata; class Mammalia; order Rodentia; family Cricetidae; genus Peromyscus; species Peromyscus melanophrys. The sequence continues at coordinate 20,700 of CABHPR010143396.1, read as the reverse complement.
GGCTGGGTACTTTTACACACAACTCCCCAGGTGAGTCCTCAGAAGGACACTGAGGCAGAGAAGTACACATTCTTTTTTTTTTTTTTTTTTTTTTTGGTTTTTCGAGACAGGGTTTCTCTGTGTAGCTTTGCGCCTTTCCTGGAGCTCACTTGGTAGCCCAGGCTGGCCTCGAACTCACAGAGATCCGCCTGGTTCTGCCTCCCGAGTGCTGGGATTAAAGGCGTGCGCCACCAACGCCCGGCCTGAGAAGTACACATTCTTACTACTCCTTACTACTCATTGTGTCTTCTGCAGATTCAAGGCCACAGCTCTTAACCTGGGAACTTCTTGGAATCTCTAACAATCTCAGACTCTAACCAGAAACTTCCAAACTCAGAGCCAGCACCTTAGCAACACTGCAGGTGATTCGCAGACACTTGATGCTTAAGGGTATGAGGCTTCCCAGGGAGCAGAAAACAGGGACAAGAGGAAATTTCACTTTAGGCCAGAACTATGAAGATTCAAAAGGGGGCCTTGGCGAACAGGTGGTTCCTTCCGGCTGAATGGCTGAGATTAGCTCTCCATTGATGAAATCACAGGATAATTGCTGACCTTCCTCCCACTGCCTGCAGCTAGAGATGAACTTAGTGAGGGGAGCGGGTTAACTGGCTCTTCTAAATAGATCCCATTTGCTTTCAGGGATTGTGGATGGGACATCCTAATGACTTTTATCTATGCCCATTCTAATGAGAGTGTACTGGAAGTCTTCCAACAATATCTTATCTGAATGGCTGGAGCAATTTGGATTGCAAAGCACATCATCTTCACTAGAATAATTAATCCAGTTAAAAGTAACCATATTTTTGCTAACCTCTTTGGTTCTGTGTATAAATGGGTAAATACCTAGGTATAAACTGGGTCTGTGTGGTAGGATATTTTATATGCGTTACCTTTGTTTATGTTGCGTTTGTTTAACTCTGTGAAGCTGTGTTACTGTGCCTATGTAAAACACCTGATGGTCTAATAAGGAACTGGCCAATAGCAAAGCAGGAGAAAGGATAGGCAGGGATGGCAGGCAGAGAGAATACAAAGAGGAAGGAATCTGGGAGAAAAGGATCTAGAAGGAGCCAGAGAAGGGGAGGATCAGGGGCCAGCCACCCAGCTACAAAACCAGCAAGCCAGTAGTAAGAGTAAGATTTATGGAAGTAAGAGAATGAGAAAAGTCCAGAGGCAAAAGGTAGACAGGATTATTTAAAAATAGGAAAGCTGCCTAGAAACTTAGCCAAGCTAAGAATGGGCATTTATAGGTAATAATAAGCCTCCTTGTATGATTTATTTGGGATCTGTGTGGAGGGACCCCAAAAAAGAATAAAAAACAAAGAACAACAGGTCTGGATGGGCTTAGGATAGTAAAAGGAGTTGGGGCAGGCAAAGAAGCAATAGCTAGAATGGTAATAGATAGAAGCCTCAGAAAGAAAGAGCCACAACCATATATGGCTTTAGGAGAAGATAATATAAATTATTGGAATGATACTGGATAATTCATGAGGTACCAGGCTATAGAGATGAGAACGTGCAATGGAACCTTTAACAAACACTGGGAAGACACAGAGCAAGGGCCTGAAGGCAGGGGAATGCTTAGAGTATTGTTTCCTTTTGCCATCTATGGGTTTGCTCTTGTGGTTTTTAGGTGGGTTTGGATTCAGAAGCTCAGTTTAGTGTATTTTGAAGAGGTGCAAGAAAGTAAACTCTATGTTCAGTTTTGAACATGAAAATGAGAATACTTTCAAAGCAGACAGAGAAGCAGGCTGTCACAGGAAGCAGGTGCAGTGCTCTGAGTCAATGGTCTCTGGGACATGGAGGGTTACCATACATCTCACTGAGGATAAGCAAATGGAAAACTACTTTATGCAGCCTCGAGGCATGGTGTTACCCAAGGATATGACTTGGAGGAAGCTGGTCACCAGCCAGATATAGAGTCTTCATCTCAGAGCACAAATAGGCCCAAGAAGGCAGATCAGAGATGGCCGGAGATGTGGCTTCAAGCCAGAGTCTTGAAACTCATTAATTATGACAAGAGTATGAGTTAAACATTAAACACAGAGCAAGTTGACACAGTAATCAATCAATGGCCATTTCCTTTCCTACCACAGCATTTTCATAATAATACTCTTGGAATCAAAGCCATATCCCAATTTTACTCTTTATGACCCCTCTCTTTTATAGCCTGACCTTTATCTATACAGAAGAACCACTCCTGTTGTTTACTGTGGATCCCTGAGATAGTCAACTAAAAAATTCAAATGTCCTGACTGTCATCCATTCCTTCCTTCCTTTCAAGTTAAATGAACCCCTCTGCAGCTGCCTGAATACTAAGGATTTAATCACAGCCATGAGTGGAAAGAATTAACATGCAAGGGATTATTTCATTTCAATACTCAAAATAACTCCATGAAGTAGATAATAACATACTATCCCCACTTTACAAGTTTAGAAACATTGAATCATGCAATCTTGCCTAAGACCAGCCAGCTGGTAAGAGGAAGAAGTTCTCTGTCCAAGTTTACCTTGGACCAAGTTGCCCTTCAAGGATATTATTTCTTTTTCTCAGTAGACATGTGTCCTTGCATGCCCCAGATGCAATAGTGTTTGAGTCACACCTTAGGAAACACTCTGATAATTTTAGGGACAGTCATGGGATTGTAAGACATTGATGTGAATGTGAGCAGAAAGGAATCATGCCAATCTGTAAGGTGAGGTGCTGTTCTGAGTATGCGCACCTGATGTTTCTGTGAATGTCATTTAGAAATAACACTGTATTGGAATTGAATACATGCTTCAGTAGTTAAAAAAAAAAAACTTGCCTTACAAGAGTTAGAGCCAGAGTCCAAATGCCCAGAACCTAAAAAAAAAAAAAAAAAAAAAGCAGGTGGAATATACCTGCCAAAGTGGATGGAGGAAAGCCCTTGGGACCTCAACCTACACAAAGAACTATGGACAATTAAATGGTCTTCCCCAGAGAAAACATACTAATTCATTATCCAATATCAAATGGTCAGTCCTGAAAAACCTACATACAAATAACACTATATACACTGAGTGGGTTATATTTAGGAATATATGCGGATATACAAATATGTGTATAATAACATTTAATGAAAACAGAGACAATGGATTTGATAAAGAATAAAGGTATGTGGGAGAATTTAGAAGAAAGAAAGGGAAAGGAGAAATTATGTAATATATATATAAAAATCAGGTGGTCACATTAGGCAACCTGTAATTCCAGGGCTGGAAAATGGGGTCCTCAGAGCAAACTGTCTGGCAGAATAACCTTATAGTTGAGCTCTGTGTTCCACTAATAGACCTTGCCTCAATGAATAAGGTGCAGAGTGATTGAGGAAGACTCCCCATGTCAATGTTGAGTCTCCCTGTATACAGGCACACATATACATCAGCACAGTTGTACCTGTACACATGTAAACATGCATACAGACATGCACATATACCATACACACATACATATCTCTATAAAACAAACAAAAAGAAAGTGCTGATAGAATTTGTACTGTACTGGGTGTCAACTCAGGACTCAGATTCAGGGAAGGGCACCTGAATCACAGCTGCAGAACAATTCCATTTCGTTGGATACCAGCAGGCCAGTTATCTTGAAAACAAATTATGCTTACGAAAGGGTTGGATGAATCCATTGTGGACAGCCCTGCACTGAAGCAGGTTATTTTTTGTCCTTAATTACACTGTCCTCTGGTAGGGACAAAAAATAAGGTTAATCCATTACATTCTGTTCTCAAAACAGAGACCCTCTTTGATTATTTCTGCCTTTAGGATATCTATTCTGTTTGAATGAATGTGATTGTTGTTTTAAATTTGTAAATTAATATAATTAAGGAAGAAATTCTAACTGAAGTGTGGGATTACATTTATTTGGCATCTACTCCATTAATTTCTAGCATCTAAAAAGCATTGTTAATCATGTGCACACTGTTAATTATCTCAACGTGTTTAATTGTTGTTTTCTTAAATAACTAGTAGGCCATGTGTAAATGATCTTTCTCACATTAGCATTTCGTTCTGTGAATAAGTATAACACAGAACAGATTGCATGATACATTAGCCCTTGCATGGTCTTTGAACCATTCATATTGTATTAGAGAAATGGGACATGCTGGACACAATCCTCCCTCACCTAATACCTCAAAGACCAAGCCAAGTATCTCAAGGGCCCAGACAAGCAAACAAAACTCCTCTTGAAACTGTTATAGGATTGCCAAAGGAGCAGTGGAGCTGCCATGCACATTGGCAACCATATGGTAGAATTCTGCTATCCTGTGCTATGAGCTTTGTGGATTTTGTCAGGTTCAGACATAAAATAATAATATCTAACATCTAGGGAGTACTTGCTGTATTCCCAGTGCTGCATGCATTTTCTCTCTTCCATTTTCATAATGGTAGTGTGATGAAGATAATGTAATTACCATCTCATTTTATAAATCTGGATGGAAAAGTTCATGGCTTGCCCAAAGTCATGCACCTAGAAAGATGTCCACTTGAGATGCTTTTCTAATATATTTTTTTATTTATTTCTTGCATGTGGGATTGACCAACAATCTCTGTGAATCTACAGTCTATGTAAAAATGTAATTACCCCATTTTACTGCTTGTGGAACATTTAACCTTCACATAGGTGATGTAAGACCCTCTCCCTTTCTCTCCCCCTCTGGCAATCCTGAGAAACCTCTTATAACCTTGCCTTCTGTACAACATACTGGGGATAACACATTAGCCTATTCAGGAGAAAGGTTTACTGAGTGGAAAGAAATGCTTTAAAAAATTTCTCCTCTGTAATCAGGAAGGCTTTAAGATGAATAAGAGCAAGAATAAATGCCTCCCCTCGTGTATGTGCGTGTGTGTGTGTGTGTGTGTGTGTGTGTGTGTGTGTGTGTGTGGAGAGAGAGAGAGAGAGAGAGAGAGAGAGAGAGAGAGAGAGAGAGAGGAGGTAAGAGAAGACAGTATGGCTACTTGCATGACTGTGACTAAGGTTGTTTCCTTTCTTCCTCTGTGTGCTATGAAATAGCTACATGCACCTCAAGGTATCAGTCATAGGAATTGGAGACACAATCTTCAGCCAGATATTTCAACTCCCTGAAGAACTCACATCATTGAATTTATACCTGATCTATGAAGGGCATAAACTTTGACCCAGTTCTCTAATAGTCTAGAGGGATGGGAAAGTAATGACTCTGTATTACTCTCTAAAGATGACTTCAAACAGACTATGGCAATCTTTGTGCTGTGGTTTGCATATGTGTTCTCTTTTGAGGGATTTGAGGCTTGGTTGGCCACCTGTGACACCATCAGGATGTGGTAGAACAATTAAGAAGGACCTAGAAGGAAAAAGAAGAAGAAGAAATTAGAACACTGGAGCATGACCTTGAATGGGATATTAGTGTTTTAGTCCCTCCCCCCACCCTCTCTTTTTGCTTCCTGAATTCCATGGAACCAAAAATTTTTCCCCATTTGCCCTTGTGACATGTTGTGCTGTCTTTATACAGGCTCCAGAGCACCTAGGCCATCCAGAGATCCAAATCCATACTTATGTAAGTCAAAAGGCACTTTTCTGCATTTACTTTGATTTTCTCAGATGTTCTGTTATGGTGATACAAAGCTGACTAAGGCACACTGCAAAGGAGACCCCGCCTCATCGTAACATGGGGGAACTTGTTCAGAATGATGAGACTCATACTAGAGACAGGTGCTCAGCAATGCCAAAAGTGAGAAAATGGCATGTCTGGGGTGGTAAGCTTATAGTTTATCATGAACTATGAGCTTGTTGTGCTGATGGTGAGGCATGTAGCACTTACCTGTAAATACTAGCCTGAAAAATACTCTCAATCAAACCACCTGTTCTACCTTAGAACTTTGTTAAATCTGAGGGAGCAAAAAACTTAGAAATCAACTGAATAAAGAAAGTCAAACATGGTGATAGGTGAGTATGATTTATTGATGTCAATGGATGGACATAGAAAATGAGGGCAAGGAAATGATTTAGCCACAGGCACAGGCCACTGCCAAAGTCATTGTCCATCACAGATTTCCTGAAATGACACCAATGACACTAATTAGATCTTTTCTAAGGGAACTGAAAAATTTTGAGTGTATTTATTGATTTTAAATATTTCTTCAAATTTTGGTCCATCTGTCCACATTTGCATTATTCACTCAAATTGTGCGCAAATCAGTATCTGTTCATGGGTTCATGTCCATATAGCTACTCAGAGAAGCAATGATGATGGGGAGGCCTAGAGTCTGGAGGACATTGTTCTATCTAGATAATTCCAATAAAAGCAAACCATGCAAATGAGGTCCAAAGACCCTAGAAGACTGTCAGCTTTAGGTTGTAGATGTAGTGAAGATGGTTTTTTTGCAGGGTGTTTTTCCTTTGATAGCCTCCAGTATAAGAGCCATGCCACTGGGTAACTGCTCTAAAGAAATGACATTTTCTTTCCAGGGCCTGTTGGGTTGCAGTGTGGTTGTCCTGCATGGGTGTGGCTTCTCCAATGTTATGACGTTTCCCACCTCTTTAACGTCCACCTTTCTATCTACACAATCACCCTATTCTAGTATGGATTAGTTTGTTTTGTGTCATTGTTGTTACATCTGCAAAATACTTAAGATAGGGTAACTCATAAAGAACACAAAATTGTTTGACTCAAAGATCTGGAGACCAAGAAACCCAAGAGCAGGGGACTGAAATCTGGTGGTATTCTTGCAGCATCATACCACGGGGCAGGTATGAGGTGGTGAGACTGAGCAAGTATGTTCTCAGTGGTTTCTCTACCTCTCATTATATGGAACGCTATGCATTTCAATCACTGTGACCTACCCTTGTGAACTTTTGAAGACCTTACCTTCAAATGTAATTAATATATGGACTTGAGAATGAAGTTTCCAACATATAAATTTGAGAGGGAGACATATTCAAATGATAATAGCTGGTCATTTTACTATGAATTTATCAGTATACTCATGTTACCACCATCACCCATTACCCTATATTGCATCTTGCCTTGAAGGCTGTAATCTTGCTTTGAGACTCGAAGCTTTAGTTTGATTCCCCAAGCTAAATCATTTCATAAAGTCTATTTGCCTCAAACTATTATGTCCTCTTTTTTGTGTATGTCTTTTAAATTAAATGGTCCTGGGACAATGAGCAGTTATTAGTGCCTGCATCTCTTTGTGTGACTCCAGAACCTAGAAAGAGGTCAGAAAAGCTCAGTGAATGCATAAACCATGTGTAGTTAGGGGAGAAAAAGAACATAGGAAAAAAAACAAGTGGAGAAGGGCAGGAAGAGACAAAAGAGAAGAAGAAAGGATGCTTAAGTATTTCCCATCCACACCTGACTTGTGTGGACTATGGCTTGGAGTTGAAGAGCTTACAGTTTCTAGACATTGTCAACAGTATCTTGGCTGCCAAGAAAACTATCACCATGACTACTGCCTAGGTGGCTGGCAGGATGTAGGAAAAGGAGGCTTTTCTAATGATCTCTCAAAGATCACTGCCATCTGTGATGGCCATATTGACAGAAGAACTGGCTCCTGACCCTGTTTTCTACATCTGGAGCTCATTAGCCTCCAAGCCCTTTATATTTAAGCCATCCAATTGTCTCTGAGATCTGTTTGTCCTGAATAGTAACCTGTTGAAGAGAAGCAAAGAGTACCACTTATGGTGCTACCAAGACTTTATGGAACTCTTGGATTGTGTCCTGGATGCCAAGGATGTAGACCTTGGAGAGCATCCAAAGCTCCATTCTAGAGAACAGGCTTCCCTTGCTAAGATAAGTGAGGCTTCCTCTATAAATCAAATATACCTACATAATAAGTAATTGATGCACAAGCTAAGAGTCTATGTGAAGGATTCATAAGGAGAAATCTTCCTAGCATAAGACCAGCATCAGTTCCTGGGTCCAAAAACTTGCATAGCAGAAAACATCCAAATTCTCAAATTCTGAAAAGAAAAAAGGTCAGGGGAGAGAGCCATAGACTTTTAACTGGGAAACAGTAGAATCTGGATTTCTCCAGTTTTCATTTGGGTGACAATTGGCATGGAGTGATTATGATTATCATACTTTTGATTTTAAATATATTGTGTCCAGTTTACACATAAGGAAATTGAGGCACAGGGTCATAGCATCTGTTGAGCTCTCTGGGAAGTGGCTGCTGAGATAGATACTTGTGTTGGAGCCACTAAAGGGGCAAACTTAGCCAATAAGAGTCTTCAGGCCATGTTATGGACATTGGAAATCTCGGCAGACCCAGCTGAGTGCAGAGCCAAGTGTGCCCACTTGCATAGGTCTCCCTTTGAAGTAAAGGCTTACAGAGGAAATAAATGTTATACTATAGTGCTTACACACTGGCAGGGGTGGTCCCATGAGCACCCTGACCTCCATCCAAAAGCTCATGTGGACACTGCTAATAGCTGGAACTGACAGCTGTCCACCCTCCCTTCAACTGAACAATGAGTCTGTTCTTCAACAGGAAGATAAGTGGTGTGTCTTTACACTTGACATAGGCAATGGACTCTCCCCATCTCAGCACCAATTCTAATAACTGGCACTGCCCGAATTTGCATGGAAATGGAAGGACTCCATTAGTGAGGAAGCACCCTTAGGATAGCAGTTTTCTATAGCTGTCCCAAGTAGAGAGCTGCCATCAGAGAAATTGTAAATGATTGCCTTCACTCCTTTTACCCATCCCTGGCACAGGACCAGAAAGTCTTTGAGTTTGAAGAGCTAAAACAGCTCTGCTGTGGCTGCTTGTATAAAGCCCTGTCCTGCACTTACCTGAATAGCAAGTGCCTGAGCTTGAGCTCCCTCTGAAGCCTGCTTCTTTGCTAACAGCCCTCCTCCCATCCCTTCTATGTCTTCCTACTTTCCAGATGAAAACTTTTCTAGGTACAGTGTAAACACAGCAATACACTTGTGTTTCTCCATGTCCAGGCTCTCACCTCACCTTTACTTTGTCCTTTCTAGGAGCCATCCTGGTTGGTGTGGCTGTCTGTTTCTTTATCCTGTACCCTCTTTCTGCAATCTTGAAGCATATCTTCAAGAGGGCTGGTCTCAAGCAAACAGCCACTCTTAAGGCACCACACCCACTCTGCTTTTCCAGAGTCCTGGCATTTTCTTTTCTCTGCCTAGACAGGACATCTACGCAAGCCTTCTTCATCACGGTGGTAATGGTCTTTCCCAAAGGTCTGTTGAACCCTTCCATAGATAGGCTCAATTTATATAGCTCAGTATCTGGGGTCCTATCTTGGATGGATTCATGGAACAGAAGCTGCCTTTTGACCATTCCCATTCCACCAGTGAGATTACTAAACTAATACCAACCAGAGAGAAATGGAGAGAAACCTGAGATTTTCCTCTGTCTCTATCCTGTGTGCTGAATATTTTCTGAGCAATGATGACTTGCTACCTCACCATTCTCCTCAGGAGTCAGTTGTCAGTGTATTAATGTGATCCTTGCACAGCCCCGAGTGCATAATGATAACCTGGCAGGCATGCAATTACGCAGTGACAATTTCCAAGCTGCCTCTGCCAGCCCTGTCCTCCCCAGCAACTCTTGGCTTTCAGCTATTAGTCCTACGTGGTTTTTAAATCAGTTGTCACCTGTGCAAGGGACAGCCAGCTCACAGATGTGTGACTCTGATTTCTGCAAGGTTGATATGGGAAGGATGATATTGAACTCAGGTAGTCTGCAACTTTCCCCAAATGGTGACACAGTATTGCTAGAATCTGTTCACAACATGGAACTGCTTTCCCCAAAAGTTTTGACATTGAAGCTCCATCTGCAGCAACAAGCCAAGGCAAAATGTAGCTAAAAAGATGATAACGTGCCACCTTGGGAAATGAAACAGCATCAAAAATCTAATTTCTGTGAACAAATTTCTACAGTACTCATTGAAGGGATAGTCATATTCACCTAAATCTTTAACTGAGCATTTACAAACTACAATTCTATTAGATTTTAAACCAGGCTATGCTTGCAAATGTGCTTTTATAGAAAAACTAATTAAAATAACCTGATATTGTACCTAGTGTGAAAATTTTTATAAAAAGGCAAATATAAGGTACAGAACTCAAATAAGTTGTAGCTTTAGCTTCTGTGGTATATATATTATGAAACAAAGAGATATTAAAGCCATGGTGAGGACTGGGATAAAAACTGCATGTGAAATTGGGGTTGTGTGCCAATTTTAATTTAATCTCCTGGTTATATTTAATTACATTGCTCCTGTTATGCACGGATGTTGTCTCCATGCCTCCTCAGAAGGGCACACTCTTGGCCTGATGCTTCTTTGAGGACCTCTTGTTTTTGATCTCTGAACTGAGTCTTCCCAGGGCCCAGTGAGGAGATCAATCATGTGGGCATCTCCCCGGACACCAGGGCAAGTGGCACAAGTTCATCCTCCAAGATTCGCAGTCCTCTGGACCTTTGCAGCCCTTATTGTCAGCTTGACAAAGCCAGCTAAGTTTTTGTGTGGGCAATCTTCAGATAGCACTGGCAGAGAAATCAGGAGATGCCAGCACCACACCCTCAGGCTTTCCGAAGAGGAAGGACGGGGCATCCTGAAGCAACCAAGAAAACAAACCATCAGCCATACAGACACTAAGTGCAGCTTCACCATGTGGAACATAGAGCAGGTGAACCTCTGTTCACAGTCTGCAAATGGGCTAACTGGCATGTCTTGCAATGAAAAGCCTGTGTCTGTAGAACTGTGGCTTAGTGTCTTGTGGCCTCACCATTTCTTCCTTTGGTATTGCTGAGCAAGGTTCAATTAATGTCATCCCCTCTCCTACTTGCTGCTTCAATCATTTCACATGTACAAACAAAGGGCACATTGTATCCTGCGTGCTCATGATGGAACAGGATGGAATATTAATGAGACCTGGAAGACGGTCTTGAAAAATGTCTTTGGGCCAGCATTTCCCTAGAAACTGCAGAATCCATTGTCAAAAATCAAAATGAGCTTCCCATTAAATGATAAACTCATGAAGTCCAAAGTCACATTAGTAAACATTGTGGGAGGGTCATAGCCCTCTCAGATGCTCCATAAAAAAATGTCACTAGGGGTTCCCCCAAAGAGGCTTGTGCTTCAGTTTCAATGGTGTAGTGTCCAGCCTGAGTGCTCTGCATCTCACTATTAAATGAAGAGAAAAGGCAGGCAAACTGGGGTCTACAGGCAGGGAGAGCTGGAATGCTCCTGAGTGTTTCCTCAGATATGAAGAGATTCTAGGAGAGAAGAGGACAGAGAATTCTGTAGTCACATACAGGTTTAGGACAGGATGGATTAAGGAACATGCTAAGCTTTTGGTATACGATGGAACATTTCTTTCTTGTGCCAACATTTCAAATTTCAACTCCATATCACCTCCCTTTCATAGTCAGAGATGAATATGCTGGCTCGCCCAAGGTCCTATGGTTAATTATGTCGAAACTTGAATTTTATCTTGTGTCTGCCCTGCTCCCATGCTAGCAGTATTCTATGAGATTTTCTTCATTACAGAAGAAAGGGGCAGGGAGCTCTTTCTGGAGGGTGCTTTTAGAATTGCAATGAGGTTTTCCAGTGAAGACTACAGGGATTCCTAGAATGAGGCTTGCCTGTGCAGGGCAGTGCACAGCTGGTGCTGCCTCCTACACTGAAGGAGTGACGAAATGTACCGTAGCAGGGATGATCAGAAGCACATTTTCCTTTGTACCTGCGGCAAAGCCTGAGCAACGGACACCAAAGTGTCTTTGTTGAGCGTAGACCACATTCCAACCACAAATGTGTCACTGGGGATTTGCTACTCTGCCTTGCAACCAGTCATTTCTAGTCCAAGCCCCTTCCTGTCTGGGCCCAAGGATTATGTGGATGATCATAGGCTAGACTAACACTTATCAAAGCCAGGGGAGGAAGTGCAAAGGGCTTCCTCATTTGGAAGGGGTAACCCAGGATCCTCCATCCCCCTGAGACCTGGAGCAAGCTATCTTATAGCCTTATCCTTCCCTGGGAAATCCATCCAGCTCTGAGTGTTAAGATCATATTCACCTTTAGATTCACTTGCTCTCTTCACCACCACCAGAAATGGTTTCTTCTAAAACTTTTCCACAAAATTCTTGTTGCAGTCTCTCTAGACATGATGTAATTCAAAGACTCATCTTTCCTTCTTGCTCTATGTCCCTGTGTTATGCAATCTGGTGCAACAATGTCCTAAGAGTCTTTTGTGGTTTATGATACTGCAAGTGGTCTACCATTGCCCTTGATGCAGAACCTTTGTGTAGTTGAAGCCTCTTAGAATGAAGGTTTGTCTGGACAGGATTTCTGTGATGGGTTTCTTTGAACCATGTTCCTGTGACTATGTCTCTATGCAGGATACATTGTGTCATGGAGGCTCAGAGGAAAACTGACTTATCTCTCAATGAAGGCCCAGTCATGCAGAAGATACTTGGATATACTTTTCATCAAATAAAGGTTCTGTGGGCCCCAGGATCTCAGGCTTGAGTGCAGAAGGAAAGCAGGACTTTAGTGTAGTGTCTGTCCTGAAAGATGGCCTGAGTGCATGGTACAGAATGCCGGAGGCCTGTCTGCAAGTGACTAGATGAAGCAGGTCTCTGCCTTCACACAATAGGGGATATAAATGGCACAGTGCTAGGTGGCAGCAGGGCAAAGCCATCCTTCAACTGCTCATTATTTGGAAATCAAGCACTATTTTCTAATATGGAGAAATTACAGGTTGGTAATGTGATCCCAATGGAAACAAAATACAGTGGCCGATCCCTTCTGTCAGTCAAACTCCAGTGTCAGCAGGGAATCTTCAAGCTGAGGGTTAAATTATGATGGTTTCAAAGGGTGGAATTTAAAATACAAATATCAGGTATTTATATTTTATGTTATGGAAATTCTTGACCATTTAGCTGTTTGGTAATTGCTATGCACAGCTTAGTAAATACGGAGTGAATTACAACTCATTCAATACTATGGGAACTGAAGTTTCAATTCTCTCTCTCTTTCTCTTTGTTCCACTCTGTGCGTCTCTTTCTCTGTCTCTGTCTCTGTCTCTGTCTCTGTCTCTGTCTCTCTCTCTCTTTCTGTGTGTGTGTGTATGTGTGTGTGTGTGTGTGTGTGTGTGTGTGTGTGTGTGTGTGTGTGTTGTGTATATATCAACAGCTTTTGACCCCAAGGTTTGTCATTCTTTTTAGTTGTGACTGGAGGTCAGCTGGAATGCTATGAAATATTGGAAATGTCAATATTCTCTCATTTCTTATTAGAAACAGTGGCCAAAGCAGCAGGAAAGAGAACACTAGTTTATCTTCTTCTCTCCCCAATCCCAGTCCTTCCCTCCATCAGCACAGTGGGTATCTCTGCAAACACAGCCATCCCTTCCCTTCCTTGTCTCTGGCAGCCATCTCCCCGGCAATGCTACGGCCAGGCAGAGCTGCCCAGAGGGCAGATTTTCCAGGACACACTCAATTAACTACCTCACCAGCCTTGTGCTTCAAGGTTTTCAGCCCTCACCTACTACCCTTCTAGCCAAAGCCCCTCATACCCTTTGGAAATCCTGCTAAATCCTTCTTCCCTGGATAGGCTTATCTGACCTCTACAGGTCAGACCAGGCCCCTTGTTATTTATTCTTCTTGTAGCGTATATGTCTCTTTACGACTTATCACAAAGAATAACATTGAAATTCTGAGTGGCCAGCAGGGGCCAGGGAGCCAGAACATAATGCCTTAGAAGGCTAGGCAGCAACTGAAATCTAATCAGTATGCATACAATGGGTCAGTCTCCTCTGAAACATCAGTAGAGACTGCCACAGAGAGCAACTACCAATTAAAGATGGCTGGGATCAGCCTTTGCACAAACTTTGGGCAAACTTCTTGTTCTGTGGATACCCTCATACACCAAGGAGCCTACCATTGCCTCAGGCTTATTTTAGTATTCGTGTATTTTCAACAGAGCTTTACTAAATTAAAAAATACATACATTCTGCTGTCTGTAAGATAATTTTTCAACGTGGATCTTTCTAAAACTCCTGTTTCTCCTTTGCCTTTGTTTTGAGACCCTGTGTTCTCTTATCCTATAAGCCATCCTCCACCCCTGGCTTCCTTCCCTGATGGTTTTGACCACATGGCCTGGACTTTGATTCCACTGTAGTCTGAGCCATGCTCAGCTAGACCTTGAAAAAAATAGGTCATGTTTTAGTGTTTGCCCCAGGGCTTTAAGGAGGGAATCCAAATCCCGTAGCAAAAGCCAAACAGGGTCTCCATCTCTGAGAAGTATGAATCTTTAGACAGCTTTTGTGACTCTGATATAAAGCAGAATTTGCTCTTGAATTCAATGACCAAGCTTGCAGATGAACAGGTGGGACAAGGTCCTGATGGATGCATGGAGGAGGGCAATGTTACAGTTTGAGTGAGAAATGCCTCCTGGAGACTCATGTGTTTAAATTAAACACTTGGTCCCCAACGGTGGCACTGTTTGGGAAGGTTTGGGAACCTTTAGGGGGGCAGCCTTGCTGGAGGAAGCACCTCACTGAGGTTTTTGAGGTCCCCTGGCTTTTCCCCACTTCCAGTTCTCTCTGTGCTTCCTGTGTGGTTTTGAGATGTGATCTCTTAGCTTGTTCTGGAGGCGTAGCTACAGACATGTTTCCAGGCCATTATGGACATCTAGCCCTGTGGTAGTAGAAGTCAAAATGAACTCTTTCTTCTTTAAGCTGCTTTTGGTCATGGGATTTCATCACAAAAACAAAAATGTCACACAAGCAGGAAATCTTGAATTCCATTTTGCATGGATTGGGGGTTAACAGTGAGGAGAAGTGTATCCCAAATTGTTCTTTAAAGTGTGATGTCTATATCCTTGGACGGGTGCTATTATGCTTATACTTTGCCAAATCTACTCTCATTTCTAAATATGTAAGTGATTCTTTGGAACTCACCAGAGACTTCAAAACAAAAGAAGCCTTAGCAAATGTTGTTTTCCACAAAATATTCTCTTTCTTAAAGAAGTCGTGGCAGCAGATATGAGTGATGTTATTGCTATATTCTAGGACTGATCATGCATATAGGAATGCGTTTACTGCTTATCTCACTTTACAAGGATTGCTACCCAACAGCTCCTTTGGGCCTTCACAGCTCATTATCACCTCGTTAGAGAGGAGTGTAGGTCAAACTCTGGCACCAAAAAATCCACTGTAGATAGGTCCTTGGTGACATGATTATTTGTGTTCTTCTCTTCAGAATTCAATTTACATGCTAATTACCTTTTGAGCATCTAAATACGTTTAGCACATTTACCTGTAGATAGTAGTGACTCTCTTCTTCCTCCTTGAACTCCGGTTTGGTTAAGTTACCCCATCTTGTTGAGATCACAAGCATCAGGTCATCTTAGTCCAAAATTGGAAAAACTCTTATTTTGATAAACTTGAGAAGTCTGTTCATTAATTTGGTTTCTAGGAACGGGGTGGAAGGGTGATCATCTGCATCCTTCAACACAAAAGAGGCCTTCCTGCACGCTGCTGAATTGATTTACAAGGCAATATGGAAATCTGCTGTCTAACACTCAGTATTGGAGATCTAGTCACTTCTCTCCATCCAAATGTGGCTCTGAAGTCTTCAAATGGTTACTAAGGGAATCATTTTGCCCTCTTTGCTGTGTTTGCATACAAGTGTTCTGAAGCACAAAATGCCAAACTGTGCATTAACCAAGGGCTGCTCCATGGCAGATTTTTACTTTACAGTTTTAATTCAAATGTAATTGACCATGACAAGGCTGGAAGCACTAGAACTCTTCTTTATTGAAATTAACTCCAAAACATTTCACCCATTGGTAAGATGTGCTGCACAGAGATGGGCTTACACACCTGCCCTGTCGAAAAAAAATCACAGACATGTCAATTGTGTGGGAATGAGTAAAGATCGAACTCAGGACACTGGAAGGAAAAGAGGAATCATATAGGGCAAGTGAGCAAGCTCTTTGATTTCTCTTTGATCCCCACCATATATTTTTATGGCCAGTTAATAAGACGGACTGGCTGTGACAAGATGAGCTGCTCTTGTCATGCCCATGTCTTCTAATTGACTTGATGCTGCTTTCCCCAGAATGATTTATAGTTTCCACCCACACTGAGCATTCTACTAGGTTGTGGCGTGGGAGTCGGAGGACAGGATGTTTGAGATTCTATGAAATCACTTTCAGCATTTCTCTTGAATTGGATCCTGCAAGTCCTTCTCAGAAAAGGGAATTGAACTTGAAGTCTGCATCTCTGGTTGAATAAGACACTACCTGACAAACTTATCAAGGACCTGAAAGGCCAAATAGTGTCTAGACAGGTGTTTTAACAGCAGTGAGAAAACCCTCATGTTCAACAGAGAGTAGGAGGGGGACACCCATCAGACCACATAGGTAAGTAGCAAAGTCACACTCTGGAACACTACAGGGGTTAATCTCAACCTGTCCTCATTTATTTGACCGACCACCTGCCACCTCACCCAATTCCTCCCATACATTTAAACAACAACCAAGAGCACTAAGCTCCACTTCTTTGTTCACACAGATGCCTCACCCACTTGCATTTGTTACAGACACCATAACTACTTCTTTTGTCTTCATCTTTCTGTAATCTTAACACTTGATTGGAGCTCAGTGAAAATTAGAGCTGAATAATAAAAGAACAGAGGGTTTTGTCCTGGTGTACCTTCTAGGCTTCCATTCTGCAGGCAGATTAGTGAATAACAGAGACAAAACCTCTTACACACTCTGTATGATATTAGATTCTCTGGCTTGTGTAGCTGGAAAGTTTCTCTGGTCTTGCTCGGCCCCAAGGTCCCACTTCTGATTGTAAAATAATCATTCAGAGGCTTAATATTAGTTACAAATTGCATTGCCTATGGCAGGCTTCTTGCTAGCTAGCTCTTATAACTTAACCCATTTCTATTTAATCTATAAGTTGCCACGTGTTCCATAGCTTGCCAGTATTTTCACATTTTGCTCCTTCTGGCAGCAGCTCACAGCATCTGCCCCACTTTCCTTTCTTCTCCTCTCTCTATCTAGCTTGAATGTACTGCCTAACCTTATTCTGCCTCACCATTGGGCAAACAGCTTTATTTATCAACCAATCAGAGCAACACATATTCACTGCTTACAAAAAGACATCCCACAGCAGGCTGTGTATTGGAAGCACCAATGTGCAGAAAAGTAATGCTTCCATGTCAATGCAGAAAGTAGGGCTCCTGATGCTATGAAAAGATGCTAGAACATTCTATTTCAGAGACCAGTATAATCAGAAAGAAGGTTAGACAGTCACTGCCTACCTTAGAAGTAATGAAAGAACCACAGATCTGGACAGCTGGTAGACCTCTACACAGCACCTATGCACAAAGGCAGAGCCCTTGGGTCTTTGTCAGCAGTTCTGGGCAACCTCTTCTGTACATAGATCGCATTCCCTTGGAGCCACTTGAATCTGAAGAACTTCACATTCTGAGCACTTCTGGTTTAGACCTGACAAAATCAGGATAACCTGGGTCTGAGAAATATAGAAACTTGGGGATTTCTTAGGGTGAGTTGGGGGTATTTGCAGGATAGATGACTGTTAGGGACTTATTCTGATCTCTTCCATTCTTTACTACAGAAAGGTCAAGACACATTTCATAGATTGGCTTCGGGCAGGTGGAGCTAGCTGTATGCACAATCAAAACTGAGTCCTCCAGAAATGCTGTGGTGAAGAGCTGGAAGAGGAAGGGAGCTGTGAGGGCAAAGGGACCTAAGATTTCCCAAGTCTCTGCCATTGCCATAAGTTTCACATGCATTATTTTATTATATCTTTCCAAAACTCTTAATCTGTGGCTATCAACTTATAGGTCACTATCCCTTTTGGGGTCAAACAACCCTTTCACGTGGGGTTGCCTAAGACCATGTGAAAACACTGATATTTTCATTATGATTCATAACAGTAGCAAAATTATGATTGTGAAGTAGTAACAAAAATAATTTGGTGGTTGGGGGTCACCACAGCATGAGGAACTGTATTAAAGAGTTGTTGCAGCATTAGGAAGGTTGAGATGCACTGATCTAGAGGATATGTAATTTTTGTAATTGTTTTATCTTTGAAATTAATATACAAGGTCTTAGATATCATTGTTTTAATTTCAGACAAAATGTGTTACAGTAGAGTCTCTTTTTAACTCATCTCCTGCATCCCTGATTTCCCTGGAACGACCCACCCAACCTATTATCTTCTTCATGTCACCTATGTCCTTTACCCTCCCCTAGACTTTTTTCAGCTCCTGTTTTTACTCTCTTGGTCTCCTTTCTGGATTTTTAAGCTTCATTCACCAAACACCATTTGCTTAGACACACAAACACATTGCAGGCTAAGAGTCATGTGTAAAAGAGAATACGTGGGTTTTGTCATAGTGGGCCCATTTAGACTCATGAGCTCTCCTGTTGTCTGTAATGGAGGCACATTTCAGGGCAATTTGCAACTAGAAGTAAAGTGCTATCCTAATTAGTATTGAGAGCAAAAATCCAGAGTTAGATATCGAAGATGAAAGCTGAAAGATCAGAGAAACAGAACAGATAGTGACTTCTTACCTCTATGAATCCTCTGACCGAAGAGGGGGGAGGGGGCTCGAGAGCCTGTCTCCACTCACATTATATTCTTGTCTCCACCTCCCTAGTGCTGGGATTAAAAGTATGCACCACC
This sequence comes from Peromyscus melanophrys, assembly GCA_902168415.1. Classification (NCBI taxonomy): domain Eukaryota; kingdom Metazoa; phylum Chordata; class Mammalia; order Rodentia; family Cricetidae; genus Peromyscus; species Peromyscus melanophrys. The sequence continues at coordinate 1,963 of CABHPR010143396.1, read as the reverse complement.
TTGGCTCAGCTCTGTTTCTCTTTTAGACTGGTTCAATCTCCTGTAGCCTAGGGTGGCCTTGAACTCCTGATCTTGCTGCTTCCTCCTTCCAAGAACTGGGATTAAAGATATGTGGCACCACTGCCTGGTCTCTATGGTTAACTAATGGCTAGCTCTGCCCTCTGATCTCCAGGCAAGCTTTATTTGTCAAAACACAACACAATATCATACAACACAGCCAACCGGCTAGCCTCCAGTGCCTTCTGTATCTCCCCTTGCTGGACTTCATCTATATTTAGATCTTTTTCATTTCTGGGAAATTATGTGAGTTTTAGTGAATCTCTGTTTCAATGTTGCTGATGGAATAGGTACAGCAGTGAAATATTACATTTGCCATGGGGTCATTGTAGTAAACAAACCCATAGCCAGATCGAGTGTTGATGTGATCAGCAGTAATACTTCCCCATCTTCAGCAGATTAGCATGGCCATGGACCCAGTCATGGTTGTACTCACTGTCTCTTCTACCCATTCTGACATGAGAGTTAGGGTTCCAACTTCCTGCCTCACAGCTTCTCACTGACTGCATTCACTCGGGAAAGGGAAGACACTCGAGTTCTTAGTGTCATATTTGCATCATTCCAACATTTCTTCTTTTTTACTTTTTAAGACTGGCATGACTTTAAGTACAACTCTTCTTGCTTTTTCTCCGCTCAGATTTGTTATCTATTATAACCATTTTTTCCAGCCATCATTCTGCTTTGTTTTGTAGAGGGAAAGGGTCTTTCCCAGAGATGCTCATAATAGGTAAGTAGTTTCCCATTGTTTGTCTCTGTACTCCCTCCCTCCTTTGTCTAGCTCCTGTACTTTCCCAGGAATATTTACCTCTCTACTACAATATTTTTATCTTTTCCTCTGATTCTAGAATAATTTGTCAACCATTCTCTTCAATACTAATTCAATTTTCTGCATCATGTTTTTGCTTTTTGGACCCCAATGCCAATTTTAAATCTGAAGTTAGTTTTTAAGGGGTTGTGACAGTCTTTAAACCTTTCATCTTATGCTACTTTATCTCAGAATCTTACTGTTTTTTCTCACCACTTCTTTCCTTCTATATTATTGTTTTTCATTTCATCTTTCCTCTTTATCTCAGAGAACACAAATCAGATATTTTTAAAATTTGATCTATTTTCTCAGCAACTGTCAGATGTGTGTTTTCCCTCTGAGCTGTCCACATCTGTTGTGCTACAGTCTTCCCATAGATCATAGTTACATCTAGCAAGATAGCGACAGCTTTGGCAGGGATCCAGAGTGCCGTCCCTACAGACTTTGTGCAGAGTTTTGTGCTTCTGTATGTTTTCAAAGATGAGATTGCAGGGAATGCCTCTGTGTCTACTTTGTCCCTAGCTTCCACAGGCTTGGATACCTTCTCAAGTAGGCAGCCATTTCAGATTCTTAGCCTCGTGGAAGCATGAAAGAGTGCCGTGTGTGTAAAGGACTCCCCAACACTACTCCAAAGATTAGATGAATTTTTAACTTATTTTCCTTATGCAATCAAAATTTCATATCTACATGTATTTGTTCATTTGTTTGTTTTGCTTAGCACCCTTTCACCTCCAATGGCTAACCCCCCCTCCAAAGACACATATGTGCATAGGCCTTGTTGGTCCATGTTCTGCTCACAGGCAGCTCTACCAGCCAGCCAGAAATGCAATGATATCCTCCTGCCATTGTCCATTCTCCCAGTAGAAGAAAGGAAATATAGCTAACAGAGAATCTATGGTGGCCAATTATCAACTTTATTTTTCTTTTCTTTTTGAAAATAATTGCAGGATTAGGAAAGTAGTTAGTTGTTGGTTATATAGCATATCTTGGACCCTGGGCTCTATCCGCAGATTTTCCAAAAATATTTAAATGAAACAGACACATACATACACCACAAACTAAATGAATTGCAATGCCTAAAGGACTAAAGTCATGCTCCTT
>CABHPR010143395.1:12255-27176 GCA_902168415.1 Peromyscus melanophrys | reverse complement strand
ACATACATACATACATACATACATACATACATACATACATACATACATACGGATGAAGTGAACCAGATGGAGGGAAGAAACTAATAAAGGCAAAATATAATGTGTGTGTGTGTGTGTGTGTATGTGAAGATGCTGTAATGAAGTTTATTTACATGCTAACTTAAAATGTACTTTTGAAAAGCTACAAAAAGAAATATAAATAAAACTTCAAATATATTTCCTTCACTAACTTATTTCCAAGATTAAAGGAAGAACTTGTACACAAAAGAATTCATACAAAAGTAGTTGATTTTATAAATATTACTGTTGCAATTCCCAGGCATACAAGATCCCAGATGAAGAAAATTCTTTCCATAAAACAGTAGTGTTTTTCTTAGAAAGTCAAGTCATTGGGAAATTGCTATGGAAACAGAAGGAGGCATTGGTGCTGGCTTATTGGGGTTTTAACCTCACCTCGATGGCATTCAGCTCATGGGGTACATGGACTGAGGAGGAATGTCCCTCACTGATGCAGAAAAAGAAAACTACAGGGAATAACATCAGCACAGCCAGACATGGAATTCACTGTAGACCACATCTGTCTGTGCCAGCTGTTGCCGGTCTGTGTACACTCGCCAAGAATAACAGCAATGATTTTCACTTTATAGCAACTTCCATCTCAGGATTTCAGAAAAATGCATCAGTGTAGATTAGGGCTCCCAAGATCTTTGCCAAGAATGGGCACGCTTTACAGAGCATCCAGAGTATGCCACTGTTCAGAGGGAGCCTTCTGGGGTGGAAAGAGGAATAAACCAGTTTTCAGTTAGACCTACTTTTCTGATCTGAATTTTCTTCTCAATTTTACCCTCTATTTTCAGATAACCCTGAACACACAGCTTCCTTCCTCAACTCTCTCTCCTTCAAATTAATTAAAAATAATTAATTAGAGGACTCATCAACCAGCAGGTGATCTCCAGTGTGCTTTGTTTCTGAAAAACCACTTGTCTCCTGGATTTTAGAAAGGCCTTGCTTCTTATGAAGAGTCAGTTTCTGCCATATTTTATTTTATCCATCATTCGGCCAGAACACAGCAGGAAATCTTATCATACTGGTCATTAGGAGATTGTAGACAGATTTGTCCTGACTGTGGGCCAGGCAGGAAAACTCGTTACATCTACAGGAGATGGTCCTGAACTTGAGCTTTTAATATAGAAGACATTTTACGGTTCTTATATTCTTCTGTTCTGAGGTTTAGCATTGACCCTTGTATCGGACATTGATAAAGGAAATGGCTTTTGAAACTCAGTTTGATTGTGCTCGGTTGTGAATGAAGACATTAAAACTGGGCTTGTTTCAGGCTTGGGAGCTTTCCTTCTGTACTGAACCTGCATGGATACTCTTCATCTCTTGGCTGTCATCTTTAGGCAGAAGTAGTAGTACTTTCTCCTAAAGAAAGTTTCCATTGATCCTACTTTGTTATGTGTATTAAATCCTTAAAAATGAAGGGTAGCTGTGGGGGCATTGTAGGTGGGTTGAGAAGCTGGGCACTTTGTGTGGCGAGCTGCAGTCTTTAGGATGCCCAGCTTGAGTTACATACCAGGTTCTTCACTTACTATCAAGTCCCACCCCACCCCACCCCACCCCGGCAAATCAGTATGACTGCCTATCGAACTTGCTTGGCGAATAAATGAATTATTTAATGTGAAATATTGTTTGACATTATCTGGCACCTGCTACATAGTACACCTTAATTATCTTCCAAGTTATAAATCAATAAATATGTAAACGAAACACCAGTGCAGGTCTGCGTCTGAGAACTCATGAAAACATTCCTTTGGTAGGACTGGCATTTCATTGCATGGCTGATTGATCAGAAATGGCAATGCCCTTTGCCTTTAGGTTCAGGATCAGAGCATGATCTTTCTTCCCACTGCTCCAGTGTTGGTGAATGACACTAAGTCATTCATGTTCTCTCACCCACCTTCCTGCCACATTTGAAAGACATCCATAGCTCAGAGTTGACAGGTTGTGTGAACACTTAACACAAATAATCATGAGCCACTGTTAAATACTAGCACATGCCATGTATCATCTGCATACTACTCATGCTGGCTCTGGAATAAGTAACTATCCCCTTTCCCTGCCCGCCCTTCATGTCATTTATACATGAAGAAGCTAATGCTAAGTTTAACCAAAAAGAAAAATTTTTTTTTAAAAAAATAAAAGAAAACCTTGTGAAGTGTATAGAGTAAGTCAATTGCTTCATATTGCTCTGCCTCCAAAGCCCACACTTTCTCCATCACACCACAATCAGTGTTTCCGAAAGTAAAAGGGGCCACATTAGTCTCCAACCTCTGGTCTAATTAGCATCATGCTTTAATCAGCAAGGTTGACTGTCTTGATTAACCTTTATGATAGATCATGTAAGTTTCATATTTCTAAATGAATATATAAAGATAGCTGTAAATCAGTGGAAAAACACTGAGCTAAGAACAGCAGGCTCATATTTAACTCATGGCTCCGCCACTCATGGGTGTGGTTCTATCCAAATCACTCCCCCATAAGTCAGTTAAGAAACCACTGATTTGATTTATTTCTTCATAGTGAATAAAGAAAGGTGGGGGTGGGAAAGAGAATGGAAAGGAAAGGGAAACCCCAGGCTGATCCTGTGACAGGAAGACTCTGGGGTTTGTGTTGTACCAGTTTGCTCGTGGACTGTGAAGGAGCAAAGGAATCCAAAGGAAATTTAATCTTACAATGGTTTATCGCCCCTGAATTCTATTGCTCCAAGTCCTAATGGGAGCCCCTCATCGTCTTGTGGTGTTTTGACTACAAGGACAATTTCTGTCCTCTTGATTCCATGTTATCCAATTATGTGTTTGCATACCAGTCATGCAGACGTTGAATGAACTGTGACATTAAGTTCTAAACCACCACCAATGGCTTATGAGGACCATTTTACTTAACTCATGGGGTGAGTTCTGTGAGCACCCATTTATATTTTAAGCAACTAACATCTATTTGATAAAATAAATACCTTGCTCTGGATACCAATTGTTGGTAAGTGGGTATGGAATTAAAACACAGGCAGAGTCTGGAATCGATACATTAAGCATCTCTGCCACAGCGATTGGAGCCAACTTTAAGCATCTCCACCACAGCGATTGGAGCCAACTTTGTCTTTGATCCATTGTTTTCCCTTCATATGTCTTGATTTCCTGACTGAATTATAAACTGTTCAACTAGATGCATCACAGCCATTGTGATGATTGCCTTAATACAGAATTAGTCACTAATAGTTGTGGGTAATTGAATATAGATTTAACTAGAGGCTGCAGTTTACAGCCTGGATACCTAGAAATAAGGACTTTGGACTAGTTGCTCATTTTGTCTGTCCAGATGTCTATCTCCCAACATGATGAGCTTCTTTGATTTGCTTTTCAGGGGCCAAACTTTTTTTTTTACTGTTATTCACTGTTAAGTGCCTTGCTTATGACCCTACAGTCCCGGACGTCCAATGTGATCATCTCTCAGGGGGCAAACTTGTTTGTGGAGGGTGGCATTTTCCCAGAGCAAAGCACTGGTCCTCTGTTTGTCTCCCAGGTGCCTTGGATTGCTGAGCAAGACAGCCTTCTGACTCAGATGAAAACTACAGCCTGTTAGGTGAAATGTGGGGAGTTAACCATTTGTTTGCTGGTTTGCATTTCCCACGAAAAACTCAAAAACAGAAATTCACCTCAGCCGTGGAAAGTGATGTGCCAAGCACCACATTTGCATATTAAAACTGAAAACGGATTTGCATGATATTTCAGTGGCGTGTGTGTCACGTTCAGGCATCTGTCAATCCCACTAGCTAGAAACAGCTTGTGCAGTGAGAAAGTGTTTCTGTGCATAGAAGACTGAGAAGCTCGGGCCTTTCGTTTCTTCCAACCTGTCCACACTCCGGATTCCCCCTGCTCTCCTGGTTTCAAATTGAAAATACTAAAGAAGAGACTAGAACCTCATGTTTTGAAAAGCGTATTTGTTTTCTAAAAGTCATTCATTTTACTATATTCTATTTAGACACTTTAAGAGTATTTTTAAGTAAACTGCTTGCAGCCCATCCTGCCAAATTTGCTGGACTTCATCTAGTATCTGTTTTTCATTTTATGTTCACAGTCAATTTGGCATCTCTGCTCTATACTGTTTTAATATGCTCTGAAGATTATAATAGTAAGAGACAACATCTAAGTAATTAATTAATAACAAATGACTGGGGAAGCCTCATTTTGAACAGACAGTAACTTAGAAACAAGGTCAAGGCTACAGGCCAGGAAGAGACAGCACACTAAGGTGACTAATAAAAGTGGGGTTTCTCCCCAGGCCCAGTGGTGCACACCTGTCATGGCTGCTCTTGGGAGATGGAGGGAGGAGGATCAGGGGTTCAAGGCCAGCCTCACTGCATGACAAGTTCAGTGCCAGCCTAGATTATATGAGACCTTATCTGCATAAGTAAATGAATAAATAGAGAAATGGGTATACCTTCTAGTCAATAAACTTTCTCCCCTCCCCACCCTCCCCACTCCACCCCACCCCAATGGAGCAACACATCATGAAACCTTTCTTCCCAACAAAGGAGCAAATAGCTCCTGCATTTGACTAGGCAACCAAATTAAGAGGACACTTTTCCCTCTAGGGAGCCACTGCTACCTAAGTGAGGTATAGCAAAGATATAGTTTAATTTGGGAATACAACCACAAACAGTTTATTCCATTCATCAGACTTCCATGTCATCCCTCTTTGTGAGGAAAAAAAAACAAACAAACAAAGGAAGAGGTGTCCTGCATTTCTCTGCCTCTGTTAATGACAAATCTATTATGCATAGCATGCGTAACGCCTGATTGATAGGCCCGATGTAGCAGGTAGATTGTGGTCATCACAGTATGCTAGAAATAGCTTCTGTTAGCCTCCTGTAAAACCAATTGAGAGGGGATCCTCTCACTCCAGGGTCAGCCTGCTTTCTCCTCGGGAGGGCTGAGAAAGGGAACTATAGGGTCATTACTGTGATTAGATTTGCTACAGGGCTGTGGCTTCACTTACCCACAGACCACTGAGGCACCCACTACTTTTCCCTAGCTCTTGTCTGCGGGGCAGTGTGGCATCCCTATTTGTGGCTCATGTGCCTGGAATTCCTCCAGGCAGGAAAGTGAGAGGAAGGACTAGTCCATTCTCCATCTAACATGAGCCTTACATCACTCTTTTTTGTTACAGTGTCAGCAGTTTGCAGGACCAATAAAATGTGCATTTACCAACATCAGTTTGGGAGACTTATGCGTAAAAGTACTCGTGGTTATTATGGAAATTGCTAAAACAGTCTGTGAAAATCAGGAATACCACACCGATAGGTGGTGGCTTACTGGGAAAAATCAGTAAACAAGCGTTCCACTTCCTTTGTTAAGAAGAATATCACCTTTAAGCTCTACATTTCTTCCCTAGTAACTGTAACAGCAATATTTAGTGGTATACAGTGCTTCTTTTTATGAATTAGATAAGTTACTCTTCAGCTTATAGTTGAGAAAATCGGTAATAGAAAAGCAAAATCCTAGGGGAAGTTAAAAGATATCAGAACTCAAAGTCAGCGAGCCTAGACACTCTTGACATGGAGACTGAGAGTGCTGACTGTGGGGAATGAGAGCCATTTTGGCTCTGTTAGAGCATCCTAAACCTTGGTGTGCTGGCGCTGCAGGTTCCTCGCAGATGCCCGGCCCTTCTCTTGGTTGCAGTAGCTTTTCAACAAGCCCATCTTGCTAAAAGACGGGTCCATCCATCCTCTCCTGTGAAGACTTTGGCTTAAGAACCGTGTTTTAGAGACAGCAACACATGGCATGAGAACAGAACTGTGAAAACGGAGAAGTCGTGGGTTCTCACTGGGAGAGGGCAGGCAGGTCTCTCTCTCCTGCCATGTGACTTCTCCCTGGCCCCTTGCTGTCTGCTGCTGTAGCCTGAAACACAGCAGGTATCCCAGCATACCTTCTGTCCTTGGCCAGGACAAGGTACTTCATCCCTTTACACAGTGAGGCATTGAGTGGAGTGGGACATTCAGTAAGAATCCAGAAGTAAAAGCAGCCACAGGAAATTGCAGAGTACGAACTTGACACAGCTAAATGGTGATGGGGTGGGGGGGTGCTATCAGAAATATATATATTTTTTCTGGCAGGCTTTCAGCTCTAAAATGGGGCTAATTCTACCTTTTGAAAAGAAGATAATTTCAATGTTTCTTTTCACAAGAACACATAATTGAAGTCATTTTCCTTCTAAGAGGAGGAACCTCTTGTACATCATTACAAATGGACAAGAAAAAAAGAGCGTCTCTGCTACCCGAAATGATAGAGTATTCATTATCATGGAATCTTCCAGAAGATTTTGGCTGCTTTTTCCTGATATTGTATTTGCCTGGGAGTGTGTTTCTGGTGAGATTCAGACTCGCAGTAAGTTCAAGTAGGTGGTACCTTGCAGATAAGAAATCAACAGCAGGTAAGGGTACTGGAGGAAAATGACCCCAAGCAAGGTCATAGTCAGTAACTACATAAGCTGATGCAGTGATGGTTATTGAGTGACCACTTCACAACATGGATCCTTAGAACATGGAGCTGCATTGCTGGAAGGAACCATTGCAGGGAGTGGGCATTGGCCTGAGACCCCCCACTGTTTGCATCTTAGTGAGGGCTCCTTATCGTGCATCCTCTTTCCTCAGAAAAGACACTGGGGCTGTGGTTGCCTGTACCTATAATCTACCACTTTTGAGGCCAAGGCCAGAGGGCAATGGTTTTGAGGTCAGTTTGGGGTGCATAGAAAGGTTCAGGCCAGTTTGTCTACATAGCAACCAAACTCTGCTGCTACCACCCTTACCACCCCCAAAAAGTGGGTGTTGGTGGAAAGTTTCCTTCTCGACCCAAGGAAAGGGCATGGGGGATAAAGTGGTTAACTTTCAGAGCCTCTTGATTTCGTAACCCAAGAGTAGTGAAAGTTCAGTAGGCTGCAGAAGCCCTGTGAGCTGCCCGCTGCTTACTCAGATTCAGAACACTGAATGAAGCTCGGATGCTTCGGAGGATGCTGACAAGCGGTTCACGTCCTCTTATAATGGAAACCTCTGTATTAAGGAGGTTTCCACTGACTCAGTGTGCATTTATTTTTACAGACTACAGAGTATCTCCAAACACAGAAATATGTGATTTCACTCTCAGAGCCGACAATGACACCCGCTATGTTACGGTCACAAACTCATGATGAAATAAAATCAAGGGATCTTTGAGAATATTATTTTATAAATGAAGAAACTGAGGCCCAGGAAATGAAAATAATTCCATAAAGTTCTTCAGTCAAGTTAAAGACAGAAAAAAATATTAAAAAGGCTCCCAATGGTCAGATAGTTTTTCGCAATGTAATAACATACTTATATCCTCTGTAAGAACCACCCCGAGCATAATGAAATGTTACATGAGTGTGCTGGGTGGAAGCTGCTGTTTGCCTTATTATTAATATGGTGAAATGTTCTTGTTGAGCAAGGATTCTGTCCATTTGTATTTCCTTTGCAGAAACCACTCCTCATTACTACACAGTACCATCCATAATACAAAGAAAAACCTAGACTTATATATGCGCATTTGGCATCATGATATGTCTTTTCTAATGACACTTACCTGGGCAACAGTTTAGTAATGTGGACCAGAACATGTAGATAGTTGGCTCTTTGATCTGAGGAAAATGTATTTAAATTAACGGCAATAGACAAGTGCATACATAGAGTAACAGCACTGTTTCCAGTGACTTTCAGTTTTGGCTTTTGAAGGTACAGATTTCCATTTTCCCTGGTGTAATAGTGTGAAGCAGCTTGCTCAGCCTGAGGGGTAGAGGCCACCTCTTTGTCCAGTAACTGAAGGACTAAGCCTCCACCTTCTTGTGCCTGTCATGGCAACTTCTTTATTATTATTATTATTATTATTATTATTATTATTATTATTATTATTATTAGGTTTTGTTTGTTTTGAGACAGGATTTCTCTGTGTAGTTTTGGTGGCTGTCATGGATCTCTCGCTTTGTAGACCAGGCTGGCCTCGGACTCACAGAGATCCACCTGGCTCTGCCTCCCAAGTGCTGGGATTAAAGGTGTGCGCCACCGCCACCCGGCTCATGGCAACTTCTAACTGAAAGAGGGAATCAGCAATGCTTCCTGTGTGCCCAGAGACAAGAAAGAAATCAAGAGTTAGCCACACAAGTAAATATCAGAGCTTTAAAATTGTATCACTTACTAAATTGCCTAGAAATACCCTCAAGTCTGGGTGAATTTTGTGTATGTGGGATGTGTGTGTGTGTGTGTGTGTGTGTGTGTGTGTGTGTGTGTGTGCGTGCGCGTGCGCGTGCACTAGCATGTGCATGTGTGCACATTTAAGTATGTGCATGCATATGGGTGTAGAGGCTAGAGTGCAACCTTGGGTGTCCTTACTGAAGAGTCATTCCCCCCTTGTTTGTTCTTTTTTTATTATTTTAATTCCATTACCACAGCACACGTGGTGAGGTCAGAGGACACCTACTAGAGTGGGTTCTCCCTGCTCATGTGGGTGCCAGGGATGCACTCTAAGAGAGGAGCTTGGGAATGGCTACCTTTACCCTCTCAGCCACCCTGCTGCGGAGTGGGCGTTTTGGGTTTTGTTTTATTGTACATGTGTTTCTTTGGAGGAGGGTGCCATGGTGCTCCTGTAGAGGTCAGAGAATAACTTGTGGGTGTGCTTTTCTCCCTCTGTCATGTGGGTCTGAGGGATGGAATTTAGGTTATCAGAATTTGTAGCAAGTGCCTTTATCCCCTGAGCCCCCACCTTGTCTGTGTCTTTGTTTTGTTTGGTTGGTTTGTTGTTGTTGTTGTTGTTGTTGTTGTTGTTGTTGTTGTTGTAGCTCACCAAGTAGGCCTGGCTCCGCCTACCCAACCCTGGGATTACAAGCATTACACAATAATGACCTTTTTAAACAAGATCCAATGGACTGAATTAAAATCCTTGTGCTTGCAAATCAAGTTGAGCCATTACTCCAGCCCTGATTGCATTTTAAAATAATCTTTGTGATCTAAAAAATATTCTGCTGTATTCATAACTTTAACAAAGGTAACCACCACTTGAAGATCTCCTAATCATTTCCTCTTACCTACAGTGAAGACTTGGCATTGGCTGCCTTCTTCATTTTAGCTCTTTTCCCCTCTAAATTTTCCCATGTATTCTGTGTACATTTTTCTTGGACTCCGTCCCTTTCTCCCTTCCTTCCTCTTTGCTCTTATGAAATCTGATTTATCCTCCAAGGACAAAGGCTCATATCTCCCAGCAGCCTTCTCCTGGCGTGCTGGAACACTGGACTCACACCAGTATCTTACTGTTTACACATTTTTGTGGTTGTCTACTTTGGGTCTTTTTCTTCTACAACTCCTAAGTTGCCAGAGGTAGAAACTCTTAATAATTTGACATGATCTTTGCAGTCCTTGGCGCTTTAGGTTAAGAAAATTTTGGAGTTGTCTGAAGTCTGACCCTGTGACAACTCACCCGTGTGGCTTACGATGCTCTTGTGCCTTCACTAAGTGATTCAGACATTTCAAAGAACATACATATTGGTGATTAATGTGCACATTGAACAGAACGTCTTTGTTTTTCTTTCTTTTGCGCTGAGCAGTAATCCTTCACTCACATACATAAAAATCTTGGCTTATATAGGAGTAAACAGATAGAAATCTAAATCACTATCTAATAACATAGTGAGAAGGGCTTGAAGACCTTAGTGGGGAACCCTGAGAGGCATTGCTGTGTAGCAAATATACACCCAACTCAGTTCACTAGGGAGTCCAAGTTCTGCTGTTTCTCCACAGGGTTCTCCTGTCCACCACAGGTAAATTGCTCACTTACCCACTTGACCTCAATTTTCTTGTCCATAAAGCACGTTCACACGTCATACAGGGCCATCCTCTAAACATTTGAGATTACTTATGTGTGAAGCAGGCACCTGGGAAAGGGTTGAGCAATCGAGGAATCATTGGATCACGGTGAATATTATACCACTGATGTTCACAGTTCTGAATGAAGAACCCAGAAAACAGTGGAAATCATCCCATCCCAGTGACCCTTCACACATTGTAAATTGTACATTTTTACCCTAAACTGTGCTATAAATTACTCATTTGAAAATTAACAAGTTGGACATAGTTGTTCATTTCCTTAAGATATCATGAGCCTTAATCTGTATTGCAAGGGGGAAATTATAGAGATAATCGAATCAGAGTGAAGGTGAAATACAAATTTCTTACAGGATGGAACTTAGTGTCCTAGGCTACCTTCCCTGGGGTGAGAACCAACTCTTACCTAAAGGATCTGTGGTTTCCCAGCATTCATCCCAGATGCATTCCATATTATACACTGGGACAGGGGTAGGTAGGAGAGTCATGTAGACAAAATTCAAAATACTGTGGAATCATCTAGGTCCTTCCTCATGAGACACAACTCTCAGTTATCAGTGCAGTGTGGTCCCCAGCCTAACCGTGGTTCCCCTCGTGACTTGTCAGCTTTATGTTTTGTGAGAGTGGTCTCCATTCTGTAGAAAGCACACAAATGTGAGGTGGACTTTTTTATTGTTTTTTGTTGTTATTGTTTTGTTGTACTCCCAAGCTAGTGATGATATTTAGTATAATGTCCTCTCAAGATGCTGAGCAATGGCACTGGGCTATACCTCCCATGGAGCCACATGTCACATGACAGAACAGTGCTCATAGCGCCTTGTTATGTTGCGATGACCAATATGTGAGGTGCATCATGGGCTCCTTTGGCTTATAATGTTTTCAGCTTACAGTGAGTTTATAGGGACATATGAGCATGATAAATCTAATAACATCAATATACAAAAAGTAGAATTTAAATGGAAAAGAGCCCTTCTAAACTCAGCAAGCAAAATAGGCAAGGATGTTTGAAGAATGGAAAGGGTGATACTTTTGAAAAACATCTGTGAAATACTGACAGAGTACTTTGAAATTAGTTATTTTGAAATGTAAGTGCTAAGAGTAGACATTTCTGCCTTAGTTTTGTGGGAGATGGATTTAGTTTCTTACCTCTTGTTTATTTAAAAAAAAATCAGATACATAGGCTGAGGCAATAATAAACTGTGTCCTTTGGAAGCAGGATTATCATGTGCTCTTTAGAAACCATGGAGTGAATTAAAACAGCTAGCATTAGTGCTGATAGCAATGACAGTTGGGGCCTCTCCAGTACCTCTCTGTTGGAAGCCATGTGCAGTCCGTGGTTGGGGGAAGAGGTGCATGGGTACAATTGGGGCTTAGATGCCAGCATCATCTCGACTCAGCCTCTCCTTTTATTGCACACCTGAAGGAAAGCAGTTCCTCCTGTTCCATCTCTGCTGTCTATTTCGCCACCTGAAATAGAGAGCCCTTCTTCACAGTGCTCGGAAACTGTTCAGTCCTATGTACCCGAGGTGCAGGTTGTCTCACTGTGCGCCTCGTAATGACTGAGGGGATCTGAACTTACCCAAAGTTCATAGGCTTGCCAAAGAACTCCAAGTCAGGTTGGCTCTCTATCCCCATTCTTAGAGTTATCCGTGGTCTCAACTGTTAATAACAGCGTTTTTATCTTTATAAATTTCCTGGTTAGAGATACAGGGTGCTGTTGACAATGGTAAGTTGAAACGTAGGAAAGGGAAATCGAGTGAGCTCCCTTTCGTGTCTATGGCACGAACACGTTGCTGAGCTTCCTTAACGGGAACGTGATAGAAGTGTGTTCTGGCTAGGGCATGGTGAAAGCTAGAGCATACACATTTATTTCAACAGGAAAACACAATGGCTGGGAGCTTTTTATTGTACCTGAGCTTTCTCCACCTAGGTATAAGAAGTCTTATCTATTTTTTCTCTGTTCTCTGAATCCTTTCCTAGAGAGCCTCCTTTAACCCCTGACAGTGCACTCTCTCTAGAGGAGCTATCTTTATTGATGTGCCTGTAGACTTTTCCCTGGGCTGTATAGTCTTTATTGGTCCTCTTCCTAATTACTACAATAACAATAACATGGCAACTGCTTAGCAGTTATTGAAAAATTAGATTCCTGCTACAGGAAACACAGATTCTAAAGTATGAGAGACTCCTCTAGAAAAGGCAAGTGAATAAAGTGGAAGGTCAAAGGTCAGACACTGGATAAGTAGTAAATCTTTGTGCCCGACACAGGTCTGCAAATGGATGGACCTGTGCTGCTTCCTCCCCAGTTAAGCAGATTGCTGTAGTGTATGTTTAGACCAAGTTTAAATGGTTATGTGTTTTCTTCCAGGCTGGACACCCTGGGCCTATGGGGACTCCTTCTGTTCCCCCATCATTCCGGCCAGAAGATGAGCTGGAGCACCTGACCAAGAAGATGCTGTATGACATGGAAAATCCCCCTTCTGATGAGTACTTTGGTGAGTGGGGCCTGGAGCTGACTTTCAAATTAAATGTCGTGTTCCGTTTTCCCGACTGAGGAATGGGGGTTATTATCCGCTGCCCTGATGCAGTGTTTGCATCCATTGCAGGAGAGGTAGTGTGTATGCACGCAGCACTGTGCATTTCTGACTAGACCACCATGAATAGGAATACAGTGAGCTTGTACTAAAACCTCAGCGGGTCTTAGAGTTATGTGATACGCAAAATCAAGACACACTTTGGACAGTTCATTACCTTTGCATGAGGCAAAGATAGATCATCTTTGTGCATGTAACTCTAAATATTTATGAACAAAACCTGGAATCTGATATGACTTAACTGTTTCTCGAGTCTTACCATGACTGAATTCAGGAGGAAAAAATACTTTTCTGTTTGTCGCTTCTTCCCTCTTTAAAACTATGAGTAACTGTGAACAGTTAGTGTTATTCTTCCCAGTCCGTTAGTATAAGTCGGCGGTCTGCGTCATCTGTGAGCTGCTGTGGACACAGCTTGTCCAGGGAGCTGTAATGCAGAAGGGACGAGACAAACACACAGACGATGGGGAGTGTGTAGAGGAAAAGGCGGAGTCCTAGGAACTCCTGTGAACGCTGTGAAGAACCGGAAGTCACCCTTGAACCCAAACCCTCTAAATCAATCTGAAATGTAGAGATTGTTGGCCATCCGATCTCATTTTTTAAAAAACTGTTATTTTTGTAGCATGTAAGTAAATTAATTCTGGGAAAATAAATTTCAAACTGCAACACATTAAAAACTGTGAAATAGGAGGCGAAGTTTTATCATTACCTTTAAGAGATACTAAGTTACCCCATTTGAGTTGGTATAATAGTTTCTAAACATTCTTTCTCTACTGTGTGTTGGTCTCATCACATGCTTTCTGAGTCGGTTCTTGAAGGATGTGTAGAGAAAGGTCATGTGGGTCACAGGAATGAGTAAAGGCTCCAGGCTTGAGAACTGAACAGGCTTTTGCATCCTCATATATTTCTTATCTTCGTGACTTCTGATGCACAGTGAGAGGCAAACTGAGGCCACTGACCCAAAGCTGAGAGTGTGTGGAGTTGGTGTTACTGCTGTATGAAAGGCATACACCTCCTGTACACAGATATCACTGTAATTTAGCTCAGAGGCTATGAGGTGGGGATAAAGAGCTCTGATTCTGGAGCCAGGGAGATGGCTCAACCAGTGTTCTGGTTTGCCTTTCTGTTACTGTGATAAGCGGCATGACCAAAAGCAACTTGGGGAGGAAATGGTTTATTTCCTTGTGCTCAGTTACAGGCCATCATTGAGGTAAGTCAGGGCAAGAACTCAAGGCAGAGACTGTGGAGGAATGCTGCTTACTGGCTTGCTCCCGGGCTTGCAGCCACCTTTCTTATCCAACCCAAGCCTATCTGCCTAGAGATGGCATCACCAATAGGGGTCTAAGCCTTCCTATGTCAACTAGCAGCCAAGAAAATTACCCACTGTGCCACCCTGGCCACAGATGGGCAGGCACACAGGCCAGTCTGATGGGAGGCAATTCTTCAATGATGGTTCCTTCTTCCCTGGGGCGTCACGTTGACAAGATGACAACAGGTTAAAGGGATATGCCACCAAGCCTGGTAACCATTTAATCCCTAAAACCCACATCATGGAACAGAACTGACTGTTGCAAGTTGTCCTCTGACACCCCCCCCCCCCCACACACACACACACAAGCTTACTGTGACTCACACATCTCCCAGGCCCATTCTCTGCACCTCTGCACACACTAAATAAGCAACTAAATGTTAAAAAATAATTTTTTAAATAAGTCTTATTCTGGTCCCTGCTGTGCCCCTGACCAGCAAAGTATTGCTAGCAGGTCCCTCTATTGCCTAAGCCGAGTTTCCCACCTTGGTGATTAAAGATGTGAAACAAATGGTCCCTTGCATTTCTTTCAACACCAGCAAATTCACTGTGGAAACAGCATCAAGCCAATGAAATCAAACGATGAGGCTAAACATAAGATTATGGGAATTGGCACAAATGCATGGAAAATAGTAAGACAGAAACAGGCAGAGGTGTCTGCTTGTGTCAGAGTATAGTAAAAGTTTATTGCACTACCCTCACTGTAATAGGAGGAAGGTGTGTATTAGAATCCACGATACCCTGAAAAAATGTTAATGATTAAAAGTAAGCTGTCTATAATAAAGATATATTAAAAGTGAAAAGCTAAATTCTGAGTGTGTGCGCTTCAGATATTGTGCAACAGTATGTGCAGTGATAAAGTAAACTGAGCAACTGTATCAATGGGTAAATGTTACACACTCAGAAAACGGATACAAAGGATCTTAGAACGATCTCAGCTCTACTACATACTAGCTTCGAAAACTTGCGCAAATGGTTCCCTTAGCCTTCTCTGGTGCTCTTTCATATACAGTGTGGAGACAATAGCTACCTTATACTGTGATTGTGAGCAATGCATGAAATATTTATAGAGCACACT
>CABHPR010143394.1:41188-66235 GCA_902168415.1 Peromyscus melanophrys | reverse complement strand
GAGAGAGAGAGAGAGAGAGAGAGAGAGAGAGAGAGAGAGATTCTGTGGCCACAAAGCATGAAAAATTTATTTGCTATGTCCCTTCTGATCTGCATGTGGATGTGTTTCTACATATGGTTTGGCTCATTCTAAGTATAAGGGTGTTGATATTTGCATTAGATTAGGTGACCTCAAGTTATTAACTTAGCCTAAGATGGCACCAGTCTTTAACAGCTGTGTTACAATGTTTGACTTGCAGTCAGACAATCCTCCTTACACTCAGTGCCATCTGTTTAACTTGGCCCTGACTTGTGTTTCTTTAGGATCTGTTAAATTACTGGATTGGACCAAGTGCAGGAACTAGTGATTGTTTAGAAAGTTTCATCCCCTGGTATTATACATCATAGGAGATAGAGTCACCTTGTAACATGGAAATTTTTTAAATACCCATAAAATATAAATAATTTTGATAATTTATTCCTCCAGAGTAAAATGTTTCCAATGTATTTATATACTCTGTTCCTTGGAAAGCTTCGGAAAACACAGAGACTCCAACTCCCCAGCTTTTTCCTTACATTATTGTGGTTTATACATGATCTTGGTGACCCTCCCAGTGTTCCGTCCATGGGTGGTCCTCTGACATTTTCAGTTACTGCGTTTCTCCCTTCAGACTGTCACTATATCCACTACTCCAATCTGACTGGCCAGATTAACATTGTGTTTCCCTTTCACTTGTCAAAAAACCCTTGAAATTACATACTGTTTCCATAGAATTCAGAACCGGGTGCTGTCACTGCAAATGGCACTAAAATAGATATGCCAGTAATATATTTATAATTCACATAGAGTATATATAGTTGTATACCTTGTATAAATATGCACAAGAACACATTTAAAATGAAATATCATTTTAAACTAGAAGAACACTAAGAACTGAGAGCCAGTGAGGGGAGGATCCACTCACAGCTGCACTAGACTGCTGGTCCACTCTCTCTTTCTCCTGCTTGCCTATAATTGAGTGTGTACACTTTTGAGAGATGTAGTGTGCCTGTATTGTACATGTTCCTTGTGCTTCCTAGCCCTTTATTTCCTTTCTCATTTTGTTTTTGTTCAAGATAACCTTATTGACTTCTAACATTGAAGTTATGATTTTAGTCATATAGTTTGTTTTACAGGAAAATTGCTATTATTTCTGTGGTACTCCAAGTTTTTAAAAGTATTTCATAATAAGACTACTATTTAATCTTTAAGGTTGTGCTAAGAGGGACTAGAGAGATGTCTCAGCAGTTAGGAACACTAGCTGCACTTCCAGAGGTTCCAGACTTTATCCCCAGAACCCACATGATGGCTCACATGTTCCAGGGGATCTGACTTCCTCTCTGGCCTCCACTGGAACCAGATATACAAGTGGTGCACATCACCTATAGACATAAAAAAAATATATGATTTTACTGTGAGAGGTTAAAAATTGTTTCCCTAACAGTTAAGTAAACTGAAAAACCAAAAACTCAGGCAATGTGCCTATGGGTCCAAAGTTAGTCAACATCCATCTAGTCAGTGTTCTATCGCTGTGAAGAGACAGCATGACCACAACAACTCTTATAAAGGAAAACATTTAACTGAGTGGCTTCCAGTCTCAAAAGTTTAGTCCAGTATCATCATGGCAAGACATGGCAGCGTGCAGGCAGACATGGTGCTGGAGAAGGAGCTGAGCATTCTACATCTTGCAGGCAGCAGGAAGTGGGTTTTTTTGGGCGTAGCTTGAGTATATTTGAGATATCAAAGCCTTCACAGTGACACACTTCCTCCAACAAGAACACACTACTCCAACAAAGCCATACCTCCTAATCGTGCCACTCCCTTTAGGGGGCCATTTTCTTTTAAACCACTACAGTCAGCAAACCAGAAGCCCACACTTCCACACTTAAAAGTTTTATATGGGGAAACCCAGCCCATGTAGGCAGGACTACTCTCTATACAGGGTGCCCTGAGCAGAATAAGAGGAAAAGAAGCAGAGAGCAAGTAAGCAAAGATGCATTTGTTCTCTCTTTGTTCTTGGGTATGGATGTGATATGACCAGCATATGACCAGCTGTGACTTTGCCTTGCTTTCCTTGAAATAATGGACTATAACTGAACTGTAAGCCATATAAACCCTTCCTTCCCTTAAGTTGCTTTAGTCATGGTATTTTATCACAGTAGCAGATATGAAGCAACAACACAGTTCAATCATTAGAGCTCATGAGCAATGTTTTCATTTTCCCATTCCTGTTTGTAAGATGTAAAATTAATTGTCAATAATTATCCATTATTTTATATTAATTATATTTCATGAAGTAGCCAAATGTTAAATAGCTATCCTATTTTTAGCTTTCTCTTCTTTAAGTTTTCATTAGTTCTTTGAGCAGTAATTTTTGACTATATTCACCCCTGCCCCAACTTTCCCTAGCCACCAAACTTTGTGTTCTCTCTCTCTCTCTCTCTCTCTCTCTCTCTCTCTCTCTCCTATTAAGTCTAATTTGTGCTGCCCACATATTCATAATGTGTAGCCTTCCACTAAAGTGTGTATACCTACCGATGGCAACACTCTTAAAGAAAACTGACTCTCTCTCTCCTAGCAGCTATCAGTTGCTAATGACTCCTCATTAATGTTGGGATTTGTGTCCACCTTTCCCTCCATCTTGTGATTTGGTCAGGCTTGAGTTTCCACAGGGATTGTGTATGCTATCATAACCACTGTGAGTTCATATGTACAGTGGCTCTGTTGAATACAGAGGACACTTGTTTCCTTGTATTTATCACCTAGGTTTTTTTCTTTTGGAGTTACTAGCCAATGAGGTCTCATAGACACCTAAATATTACAGGATATTGTCAATGCTATTGGTTACTCTCCCGAACTTTACCCTATTGCTGAAGGTATCACAAACTTGAGTCAGCAAACTTGGAGATATTAAGTTAACATTGACATGGAAGCTTCTCTATTGGCTAGCTTTCATAGTGCTGAAAACTGATGTTCACACTACTGGAGAAGAAAAGTTATCATCATATTTACCCAGATGTGAAGCCTGTGAGGTACAATAATGACTTTCCAGCAAGACATATCCATTGATGCAATAGTGGCACAATGTCATGGGAGTAACCACCATTTTCTAATTGGATTTAATTCCTGTTCCATAAGATGAAACCCATACTTGGCACCATGGTTGGGCCAAGAATCTGTGGTTAGCATGTCATAGGCCCTAAAGGACAACCTATTAGAATTATTCTGCTAAATGGACAGAGTATTAAACTGACTCCTAATGAATGACTTATTGCTCTCCCCATAGATTAATGCACCTCTGAACTCTCATCAGTTAAGTTTCTACTTGCAGTAGTAGATGGTGATTGACACACAAACTCACAAGTGACCAAGATGCAGATCAGAAGAGCATGAGAAACGCCCAGCTCTAAATGGGGCATCTGTGCTGCACCCTCTCCTCTCAGGACTTGGGGATCATTGTGAAAGAGGAAGTGGAAAGATTGTAATCTTAGTTTTCTTTTTCTTGGAATAGTCTTGTAGGAGAGCAGTAATCATTTTGAGTGTCTTAAAACTTTTAATTGACAACACTAGAAGAGTAGCATCTCTGTATGCATAAATGACAAGACTTGCTGTTCATTAATTGGATATCTGATGACTAATCTACCTACCTGTGCTGCTCTCTGATTTGCTGTCTTCTAAGCAAGGACTCTGAAGTGGTTTGGTTCCTATGTGTCTTACCACTGATCTTAACATATGCAGTCATCCAGCCTCCCACCCCCACCTGAAGAGAAAGTGTTTTTGATTCCCAGCCTAGGTCAGCTTAGGACTTACCCTTTCATTTCAAACACCCCAACACCCTCTTCCTGTGTTTTAGGTTCCTGCTATAGCTTTCTTGGATTGGGTCTTGGCTTGGATCTTTCTCTCATGGAATTTATCTCTGTTTAAAATTATTTATTTACTCATGCAATTGCTTAAATAAGATACTCCTCTCCTAATAGAAAGCTGACTACAGGAATCAGTTTCCCTAATGAGTACTAAGTGAACCTCTACTGTATAAATCAGTGGGTATGTTGTGTTTTACTGCCTTGTGATGAGCTTTTACTGTAACCTGAAGTCAATGAGACCTTTTTAGTAAGTTAAAGAAACTACACTGTGGAATGTCTCTCCCAGCAGGTATTCACTGCAGTTCTTTTTTCCAGCTTTGTTCTTTTCTGCTTGCTCTTCTTAATTTCACTTTGCTTTATAATAGCATGTCACTTTTCTCTGTGCTGGTTTGGCCAGCAGCCTCCCTTAGGTCTTCCCTAATAAGTCAACAAAAGAGAAAGAAAAAAACATATATCACTGTATCATTTTGTTTTGTCTTAACAGGATACAAATTGGCATTTAATTACTTAAAAGCAAAACGATATGTGGATGCAATTGACATATGTCACCAGGTAAATGCTTAAATTACAGTTTCTTTAAGTAGTACAGGGGGAGGCTGGAGAGGTGGCTCAGCTCTTCAAGGCTAAGGCTCATAACCCAAAGTACTGATGGACAATTTTCTTTTACTCTCAAAATGCCATTGAATAGAAAGAAAGAGAAGATGCAGTCCTGTAGCTAGTTTATTAATTAAATTGTGAAGAAATTATCAGTGTTCAGTTCAAAATTTAGAAAATAAATTTATTTAAAACAGCCAGGCGGTGGTGGCGCACACCTTTAATCCCAGCAGTTGGGAGGCAGAGGCAGGCAGATCTTTGTGAGTTTGAGGCCAGCTGGTCTACAGAGCAAGATCCAGGAAAGGTGTAAAGCTACACAGAGAAACCCTGTCTCGAAAAATCAAAAAAAAAAATTTATTTGAAACAAGGATGTGTTTATAATTGGAGTTCCAATAGTAAAGTGTTTGTGTCAATTTAAAGACATAGGCTAGCAGGGAAAACATGTTAAACAAAACCCAATTTGGAAGGATTTGAAGGCCTGCAGAGATGACTCAGCAGTTATGGAGATTTGCTGCTCATACAGAGGACCAAGAGTTTAGTTATCAGCACTATGTGCAGCTCTCAACCATCTCTAACTCCAGTTCCAGGGGTTCCACCATCCTTTTCTGGCCTCTGCAGGTACCAGGTGCACATTTGAAAATAGTATTGGTTTCCCAGGTCATTATTTTAAGTGGAACTTTTTGTGAATTTATTTAAATCTATTTATTAGAGAGAATTTTGATTTATAAATTACAGATAAAAATATTCCTTAATTTAGAAAATACTTCCGCATTTCATTCCATTAAAATTCCACAATTAAAATAATATATTTAAGCTCTTTCCAGGTTTAGAATTTCCACAGCTCCTTTGTACCTGCCATGTCTCAGTGGTCCTCCATGCAAGGCGATAGTTCAGAATAAACTCCTTACAGTTTTCTTATGTCCCGTACATCAGATAGTTATGTCCCATCATTGTTGTAGTAAACATCTGGCTAGGGGGTGCTGTTGACTGCCAACTCCTATAAGGCAGTGTTTCTCACTAAGGTAACTGTGGACGCCACAGTAAGGCCATGCTTTAGAATTTCACTAAGGGTAAAAGTGGACACTAAAGCCAGGCTGTGCATTAGAATCGCTTGTAGAGTTCTATCTTTTTAAATGAATAGCTCCTCACTCTTAGCCATAGTATTCCCGGGAATCTGAATGTTCCAAAATCAGTCCAGGAAAATCTGATGTATGCTTCCTGCTAATATCACTCTCCCAGGGTTTATTAGACATTACAAGTAGCTAAGTTACAGAAGTATTATAAGTTGTCCTCTAAATCATCTGTTTAGGAAGTGTGTATGGGATGTTTCCATATGTGGTTCCGTGTTCTGATGCTCTTATTTGCTCATCTGTGAGTCACCACTTTACAGCTATGATTAGCTTTGCAAACTGTTAGAGTTACAGTGTTAATACAGTGGGCTCTTGGCCGTAATGCCCATTTATAGTAAGAGTCAACGTTCCCCCATTCTCAACAGTTCATTACAAGTTATTTTGGCTTTCTTTCCCCAGGTTCTTGAAGCACATCCAGCTTACCCCAAAATCAGAAAGGATATTCTTGATAAGGCCCGTGCATCATTAAGACCTTGAAAATGATTGTGTTCGTTAGTTTGTTAAACTGTTGAGCAGGAGACGGCAGGGTCCAGCAGCCTTTGCAGTACACACAGCTCCAGCTGACACTGTGTCACAGAAGCGTGTCCCCTCTTCTCCAGCAGAGGCTGCTGCTGTCCGTGGACAAACACTGTCTGTGGTGTTTGCTGGTGGAGAGGCTGATGAGAGTTGGCCTTGCTCTCTTCCATTAGGCGCAAATGAGGTAGTTCTGTGATAAAGGCTAATTCATGTCTACAGAGGATATTTTTGTTAAAGTCTACGTGATATATCTTTTCTAAAGAGTATAGATTTTCAACAATCCTATTTAAAGTCTCCGGTTACCTGTTAAATTTTTTATTATAGTTTGTGATATAATCTCATGTAATTTATGAAAAAAGAATAAGTATTTTAAATGTATATTTTAATAAAAATTTTGTGAATATCTGGTTGACATTTTTCTCAGAACTCTAAAGATATGTTGTTTTGTAAAATAAAGGTAATCTCACAGGGCACTCTGCAGTGTTACATAAGAATATTGAAGGAATGGCATTTCTTAGAAAACCCTTTCCTGGGACACTATAAAAGTGGATTTTGCCTCCTTTGTTATGTTCATACTTCCTACTCTCGAAGCTAGTGTGATGTCATCTTAGGTGACCGTCTTCTGAAACCTGTCTAAATGAGTAAGCCCTTACAGCAGTTTTTAAGCAGAAGCCACAGAAGTGAGTCTAATGTACCCAATGTATCCCAGACACTGGCCTGGTGAGGAAGGCTGAAAACTGCTTTCAGTCCTCAGGGACTCACAGAGCCAGACTGGGAGGGCAGCTGCAGAAGGCCCTGCCCGGGCGATAGCTCTCTTCCATAGCCAGCCTCAGCTTTTTTACACCAAAACACCCTAATCTTAACCAGCTCAGTCCTTAGTGTTCTTTTCAGTGTCTCATCTACATCTTTTTAAATTCTTTAGAAATATAATAGTCCTTGATTTTATTTTCACTTGCAATAAAATATTTTAATAATTTGTTTGCCTTTAAATTAGATTACTTTGAGGATCACATCTCCATGACTTCAGTGTCCCTTTACTGCCAATTATGTGCTATGAAATTTTAATCATTCTTCACCAAAATTGCAATTATAGCATTTCATAAAACTCTGATAACAACTGCTAAGAGAGAATTAGTCTTCCCCAGTACTGAGACTCCTAATTGGCTCTTCTGCCCCCCTCAACTTCCAAACTATGCCTATTCTTTCCTTAACAAAGACTGAGCGTGTGCATGTGGTGATTTGAATGAGAAATGTCCCCACCCCAGACTCATGTATCTGTACACCTTTTCCCGGTTCGTAGTGCTGTTTGTGACCATTATGAAACCTTTAGGAGTACAGCCCTGCTGGAGGAAGTGCATGCCTGAGGGTGGGTGTTGGAGTTTACAGTCCCTTGGGTGGCCTACTCCTTTCATAATTGTTATCACTTTGGAAAAGCCATTGCCATATCCAGGCTCAGTTTAATGTAACCAGCCCACCATTCTGGCTCCTGCCGCCCTAGCTAAACTCTACAGCATTGACTGCCCTAGATTTTTTTTTTTTCTTCACTAAGTTGACTTTTTGTGACATCTCTAAATCACAGGTGTGTGAAATTTGGAGCTCAGACTAGGCAGTTACCATTCCAAATTGCAACTTAAACAACTGTGGTACATTGAGTAGAAGTTTGTGCCTGCCTTCAGGATGGAGAAGAGTCCAATTTCCAACAGGTAGAAGAAGCTCCATGGAGCCTGGATCTCAATACATGCCCTCAGGAAAAAGGAAGTGTTGGGAAGTTTACTGTGCTTTGACTTTTAACAAGTCTAGTGTGATAAGTGGGGGTACCCTGGAGGAATAGCTTTCTTCCCCCAGAATCAACCCAGAGCAAGCCTGGGAGGGCCTTCCTGCATGAATGGTGGAGGAATTGAGGTTGAACTTTGGACTAGGGTTCACGTAGGTAAGAATCAAAAATCTGAGACAAGCCACACTACTTTGGGACCAAGGAAGACAAGTGATTTCAGACAGACTCATGTGGCACCATTGGGGCTGATTGAGTTCTGGGTAAATAATGTGTGGCAGGGCAAGTGCTGTGCCTGTGCGTGGCCGGTAGATAAGGCAGCAGAAGTGAGAGTCTGTCCCCTGACCAACTGTTCTGTTTAGAGGCACCATTGGGAATACTCAGGGATGGGAGGTGGGAGGGGGAGGCAGCATTGCTCTTTTTTTTTTCCTTTTGGTGTCAGTGAACTGAAACTGTCCTCCATTAAAAACAAAAAAGGTCAAATGTATTCACATTTATCTAATGGTAGATTGCTATGTAGATATTAAATATATTCAAACACTCAGTAAATGTTTTCCAAAGATATTTAATTGTCAAAATTGTAAAAGCTGGAAAAGTATAATTGTTGAAGTTATATACCCATTTGCCAAAAAAAATAAATAAAACCAGACTCATATATAACGGTCACCACATACACACAAAACTGAATATATATAAATATATATTTTTTTCACTAAAAATAGGACATTTTAAATGTAATTTTCAGAGGACAACCTTTGCAAACTTCCTTTTCACTGTTCAAAGCTATTTTCTTGGCAAATAAGATTAGGGAAAAAAAGGTGACATTCAATTCTTAAGTCAAATTTTTCTAATTGTTCCTACAAAATATATTCTCATTTCCTTTGATTGTCAGAGATCCAGAGAGAATAGAAAGGAGACTTCCAGAAAATGGCACTGGGTGCAATAACAGCAGAGTGACAGAACAGGGAGCCCTTGAAGGATCACACAAAGAATTTCTCGCTCAAAGGGGCACAGAGCACATATTTGGGAATCCAGAAAGACCTGTGAGCAAGCCAGTTCTCTCACCTTGGGTCTTTGCAGTAGTAATGGAGTTTTAGTGATGACCCTGCCACATTTAATGAGTTGGAAGAGGAAATAACTAAAGTCATTCAAGGCCATGACACCGGGTTATACGATGCATCCTGAGGAGGAGGCATAAATAATCTCACATGTCACTGGCTCCTTGAGTGAGGAGGAGGAGACCCCTTTTCAAGTTTGGGCAAACCTTACTTGGAGATTAGTGACACCCCGAGAATGGAAGCAAGGATCAGGAGACAGAATAGATAAATATTTAGATATCTAATATTTAAATAGAAGGCAGAGGAAAGAAAGGGAGGTAGGAGAAGCTTTGGTTTGCCTGATTACTTTTTAAAATAGAAGTATTTGGTATATTGAGATATTTATGGGGAAAAGCCAGTCAATACTGAAGGTACAAGAAATAAAGATGTTGAAATGTAAGTAGGAAAACAGTGGGGAGGGGGCAGGAACTTTAGAAGAATGAGTCTGAGAGTTGGACAATTTTTGTAAAGAAAATGAAGAAACAGACGTTCAAAAGGAGATGGTGTGCACAAAGGTGGCCAGAGGAACTGTTATGCTCATGGGCTTCAGCTGTTTTATAATGAGTAAAATAGTCTTTGACCAAAGGGCAGCCCCTTGTCCTGCATAAACCAGAGTCTTGGCCTCTGTTTGGCTTGGACTCAAAGATTTTCCCACTTACCTCCACGTTCCTGGTTGTGGCTGCTAGAAGTCTGCCTGCCAGATTTGAGCTAGGGGCAGGGAGAGTGTGGCACTGTGTGGCTTGATAAATCATAGTTATGAGCAAAAATGTGTCACCTAACTCCTAATACTTTTCCTCCAGAACCAGATGTTTTTGAGAAGAACGCTTCACTTTACAATCTGCCTTAGAGTGCTCATCAGTGAATCTGGCACAGTGCCCATGAATGCAATCTGAGCCCATACATGAGGAAAGCTGAGTGGTGGGGTTCTGAATGCCTCCTTCTGAGGGGCTAACCTGGGAAGAGAAGACAATCCGTAAACCAGCCTGCTTTCAGATGGTGTGTGTTATTTTTATCTTCCTTCAAACAAATTCTTTTGACAATCTTAAACTGTTTTTAAGAAAACAAGGATATTTTAAGAAGGTAATTACTACTTCCGTTTCCGCCCAAGGCAGCCTAGTTGTATTTTTAATGCCCGAAGTGACGTAAGAGCCTGAGAAAACACTTGCAGCAGGACAGGTGCTCTGGTGCAGTCAGTAGTGGCCCACTCAGATTCAGCTCTCATTGAAAGGCTCACTAAGTTTACCTGCTCTTAGGAAAAGTGGTTTGCCAAAATACTGACCTGCGGAAGTGTTCTTCCCAGGCGGTTAAAGTGAGGTCACTGAAATCAACAGATTCGATATATGAAAACCCTTGCCTGGTAACCGTGTTTACTGGAAATTTCTATTAGTTTCTCACCAAGACTGAAATGACAAAGTACAGAAGATATTTTGACACAAGAATCACAGAGTAGAAGAAAGTCTATACACACACACACACACACACACACACACACACACACACTCACTCACATGCACATGCAAAATTAAAATGAGTGAACACATGCCACACAAGAGATAGGACATGGGCCTGTATCCTGGTGTCATTTCCCTGTAGTCAAAACACAAATCTTGTTGGATGTGTTGGCTATTTGTGTATTTCTCTGTCGTGTGTGTATGTGTGTGTGTGTGTGTGTGTGTGTGTTTGTATGTTTGTGTTTGTGTTGTGTATATGCATGCACATGGGTGTTGGATGTGTGTACATGTGCATGTCTGTATGTATATTCAGGCACATAGGGCCAGAGAAAAACATTGGCTTTCATGCCTAGGAACCATCCACACATTTTATGGTTTGATATTTGTTTGTGTTAAGCAAAGTGTCTCATTGTCCTGGAACTTGCCAAGTGTGCTAAGCTAGCTGACCAGCACCAGAAATTCACCTGTCTTGTCTTCTCCAGTACTGGCTTATAAGAGTAGTATCATCATGGCTCGGTTTATTTATGTGGCTTCTGGGGGATGGAACTCAGGTCCTCAGGCTTCACTAAGCCATCACTCCAGCTCTTTGTATGTTTCTTAAAATGTTTAGCATCTATTTGCATTCCAGTATAAATTACTTTTTCCACAAACAGATACGATTTTTTAATCAACATTTCATTTGGAAAGAATTTCAGATTTACAGAGGGTTGTATGGATGAGAAGACAGCAGAGGCTCCCAGCACCACAACAGATATTTACCCAGATACTTGTTTTAGTATCGCTAATATTTTATCTCTCTGCATAAACACAAATTGTATGTACATTTACACAAACCATATATAAACAAACATGGCTTGTTCTGTCGGAGCATCCTGAGAATGAGTTGAGTAGTATGTGAGGTACACACACCTCTACCCTGAATTAGTTCTTCCCTAAGAAGATAGTTGCCTATGTAGTCAACTTCCTGCCATTATCAACAGTAGGAAATTCAGAATGGATACAATACCGTCTCACCTCTTACTGCCGATTGAACCCATAGGGTCCTCCCCCACTCCCTGGATTAAGAACCACTCTCTGGTCAGACTCTGTCTTTTTAGCCTTGTTTAAATTTCAAACTTGGGGGCTGGAGAGATGGCTTGGTGGTTAAGAGCGCTGACTGTTCATCCAAAGGTCCTGAGTTCCATTCCCAACACCCCCATGTGTAGTTGTATTTTACAAGAAAAAAGAAACACTGTAGCTGTATTTATAAGGAAAAAGAAACACACCAAGCCAAAGTAAAGAGAAAAGCCAAAGAGGTCAGAGCTAAGAGCCTTAACCGCTTTCAGTTAGCTAGTCTCTCCCTGAAGCAACGACTCCCAGCTCAAAAAGGGGGGTTGTCCTTTTATAGAATTCTGTTCTGCCTTCTCATTGGTTGTAAGCCCAACTGCCTAACTGCCTCATCACTACTTGTTCGCCAGACCCTGGCTATGGCTTGTTAATAGCTCTGACCCCTAGGCAACTTTATTTATTAACATATAACATTTTAATACAAAAGAAAATATCACCACATTTCCCCTTTTCTATTTTAATAAAAGAAAAAAGAAAAACGCTTATAACTAACATAAGAAAAACTATATACGGAAGTACAATAACTATATACAATATATACAAGTAATAACTACCTAAACAATATCTAGTCTATTTTTATTTAACAAATTCAGTGAAAATAATTCTATTATCTACCCTAGTGTATCTAATTCACTTTCTATCCTAATTATTCTTCAACTATAACTAAATAATCTTCAACTCCTTCAGAGACCCAAGAAGGAAGTAACATTACCTAACAAAAATAAAAACTTCCAAAAAATTGTGAGTTGACAGAAACAGCCAGCCACCTGGACAGTCACCTGAGGTTTCTCTGCAGAGTTGGGGCATCATCTTCAACCTATAGGCTTAGTGTATCTGACAGACTCATTTGTGAAGTAGGATGTACACAAGGTCAACAGTTCAATCTCACCTTGGGTGAGAGCAGTCCATGTACCAGAAACACCTGAATTCCATTTGTGTCATGTCATGATTCAGGATTTTAAATTCTGGAAATTGTTGATGGTTTTTTTTTAATTCAGCTATCCATCCTTCTTGACCATGTATGTGTGGCTTCATCTCAGCATCCTGTTCTTCTCCACATCCCTCTATTAAATGTCAGTCTGCTATTGAGAGGCGTGAGCTTAGTTACTCTTCAAGAATAACTGTTTCAGCTGCTGGTCCATTGCACATCAGAAGCTATCGGCCCACTGCCTGTTCAGCTGCCTTCTAAGAAAAAGGCACTGTACCTTTTCCAGATTGCGAAGGCTACTTCAGGGATGGTGCCATATTGTCTTGGCCTCAGAAGATGCCTTTTGATAAAGCCATAACCATACTTGTTTTGGCAAGAATCGGTAATTCTTAGTTTCATTTCTGTCTGTCCATTCTGTCCTGTTGTCAGCATTTGATTCGAGGATACTTTGTTGTCCAGTGGCCAATTTTTGCCACAATGTAAGTTAACTGCTCATGCAGTTTCTTCAATGCCCATATTTTCTCTGAAGTAGATTGGTATTGCCAGGAGCCGACCTGTTTCATAGTTATAACAAAAAAATTTTCTAAGTTATTAAAACATTTTAAATGCCATATTCTGTAGATCTCTGAAGGGTTTGAAGATGACCGGTCTATCCAAAATATATCTACTCTATCTTGAAAACATACCTAATATGACTACAAGTTTTCTTATTAGGTCTAACCACTAACTTTAATCTCTTTATATCCTAATAGTTGGTAACAATAACATTCAAGAATCAAAAATTTGTATTACATTGTTAAATAAACGGTATAAATACAGTTAGAAATATATAAATAGCATTTTCTAACAATATCAATTTCAATATATATATAATTTGTATACAACATAAAACAATCCAATCCAATGTAAAGTATTTAAAACTAGTAATTGTAAAATTTTTTTATATATATATATATATATATATATATAAACAAGAACCGTAAATCTAAACTCCTTTGCTTACCCCTTTTCTTAACCCTTGATAACCATTTGTAACCAACCCCTTTAAACAGTGAAAATTATCCCAGACCTAAAACCCATTGAAAGACCAAAAAACCACCCGTCCCACACTACCTCTTTGGGAATGTGGGATACCAAAGTTCAAGATTTATTTCGTGTCCTTATTCAAATAGTCTTTGGGACTGGATCATCTCAATCATCCCTCTCAAAATTGTTCTAAGCACTTTGTAGTTCAAAGCTGATCTGTAGATGATGTTTGTCAGCTTAGTGTTGTCATTATTGTCCACGTGGAATTGTTGTTGTTGTTGTGGTGGCGGTGGTGGTGGTGGGGCCCCATTTTCTTCCTGGAGACTCCAGTCGATGCCAGGCCTGGCCGTTATTTCCTGCAGGAAACTGATAAAAGACTCGAACACAAAGACATACATACAGAAAATATTCATACCTTAAGAAAAGTTTAAAGAATCAGAATAGAATCAAGGAGTTGAGATTAGTAATAGAATAGTCCCTTAATTAATTTTGCTTTTTTCTGTCCCATAGCAGAAGATGGCCCTTCTGGCATGATACAGGGAGTTTGCATTTTCCTTTTAACAAACATGCTTGAGTTTAAAGAAGGAGAGGGCCATTCTCCAACTATAAAGTCAGCCTTAAATTATAATTGAACTGGGACTATTAGAAGATAAATAGTGTTAAATTTCTTTAGAGAAGAGTAGAAACAAACATTTAGGGAGACATAAAAAAAATTTTTTTTTGATGATATACCAATAGGCCATTTTACTCTGTTTCCTGTAATAGATGATTTGTCCTTTTTCTTCACTTGTTTCATTTGTCCAGTGGTCTTCAGATTCCTTAGGCTTCATTCCTCTAAAAGACAAAAACAAAAACCTTTCCCCAAGACTAATTTTGGGGATGTTCCTTTTTTGGCAAGTTATTACCTGATTAAATGAAATCGCCTCTTCAATTAAGAGGTCTCCTGTTCAAATCGAGCCTTTATCAATTTTGATGGTACCCACAGCTTATCTCCTCCTGTAGAAACAAAAGCAAAACCTCTTCCCCAACGTAGTACATACCCTGGTTTCCATTCTGAGGTTAGCACATCTTTAAAGTATATAGGCTGATTCAATTCTGTAGTTTTTTCTATTACCCAATGTCTCTCCGCAGCTGTTGTTCCTTTTTCATCGGCATTGAGAAAATTCAAAGTTAATAGAGCATTATGCAGTCTATTTCTGGGGGTTGTTGTTACCCCTTTCTGTTTATTCAGCATATCTTTTAGAGTTCTGTTAGATCTTTCTATAACTGCTTGACCTGTAGGATTATGTGGTATACCTGTAATATGCTTTATATCGTAATAAGCAAAAAATTGCTTCATTTTAACAGAGACATATGATGGAGCATTGTGGTGGTTCAACAACATCTGTAGTGGGATCTGATGCCCTCTCCTGGAATAAAGTCTTAAGTGCAGATAGAGCACTCATACATAAAATAAATCAATCTTTAAATTTCAAGTTTTCTCTGTCTTTTATGCCATGCATAGTCTAGATAACTACAGTCCACCACATCCCCTGAACATTTGTGCTATAATACTTCTTATTTTGGGTTTGTCTGATAAGTCCATTTGAGATCATAAGCATCCATGGCCATCACAGAACATGAGTGTTTTATTTTCAGAGAATCACATCTCAAACACACATGGCAGGTGAATTAGCTTTGATTACTCAGAGTTCTCCATGTATAGCTTCATTTCTCCTTGCAACTATAAATCTATAAATTGACACTTTGGGATCACATAGACATCCTGCTCTTCTTCCAAAATCCCCCCTCCCTGTGTTGTCAGTCTTGTCTGATCCCATTTCCTCACAATGGTCATAAAAGATAGTATTCTAGCATCACCCCTTTCTCCACCACTGTACAGCAGTCAGTGATCAGCAGTTTACCATATTAAGAATATTACGTCCATTTTAAATGTGTAATTTAACCTGTAGGCTCATGAATTACAGGTTTTCAGGATCCTTCTTAATTTGTTAATGTTTTTAATAATTCTGGTGCTCAAGTTTTTTCAGGTTTGGCCAGCTGAAGCCCCCTCAGCTGATTCCTGTGTCCTTGTGATACACAGCATCATTCGTGTGTGTGTGTGTGTGTGTGTGTGTGTGTGTGTGTGTGTGTGTGTGCACGTACTTCCTTACTTTGCAGTGTGAGGAGGTCCCCTAGATCATTTTTTAATTACTCTGCCCAGGCCTTGGAATCCAACCATTTCCATTCTGTGTCATTTCAACAAAACTGAAAAGACATGATTCCCTTTACTGGGGTTGGTATTTGAAATTAAAATCTGAGGTAGGAGAAGAAACAGCCAACTCAGCAGGTTGAAAGCATTTTCTGCCAAATCTGATGACTGGAATTTGATCCTTAGAACCAACAGGATGGAAGGCAAGACCTGACACCTACAGGTTGTCCTCCATTTTCCACACACACATAGAAGAACCCTTGTACCCACACATTTACACAAAAACAAATGTAAAAAGTAATTGAAATATGGATACAAAAATCTGTTCTTTGATCCCAGGGTGTAATATTGTGCCCTTTCTGCAGTTAGTAAACATGTATACATGCATAAATACAAATATACATGGATCACATAAGTGTACTTCTTTTCATGTATACATGTATATTTTAGGAATCATAAAATCACATTAATTCCAACAATTCCAAATCATTCCACAGAGCTGCTTGCTTCCTCCAGAATTATTCACCTGAGTCTTCATACTGAAACCCTGGATCCTAACACATTCATTTCTCATTAAGCCAACTAAAATGTGTTTCAGAATTACCTCATCCCAACATCCACAACAAACACAAAACCCACCGAAGCCCTTGTGTTTGCAGCCCTCCCTGCCCAGCACACACACTACCAACTTTGATAAATACAACCTATCTTAAAATGTCCCCATAACCATACCCTAGCGGCATGAAGCATTTAAAAAGTCACACCAGAGAATTCCTTGCAGATTAGAGTGTCTGCTGTGCTCCGTAGAGCAGCTTTGCCATTTCCTTCTAAATGTTCCCCTCCTTGCAAAATGAGTTGCTTCTCTTCCCACGCCAACAGTGTCATATTAACGATGTAGTGGCAGAAAGGAGAATAGGAGACTCTGGAGCTTCAAACAACTCACCATGTGGTGAAGAATGAGAGGTGAGCATCTTTTTTAAAAACGTGTAGAGGAATGGCATTATTAGAAACTGATTTATTTTTCCATGGACCCTAAGTATTTTTAGATTCTGTTGTGATGGTCTACGTGGCAGTCATAAATACCTCCAAAAGAATACTGAGGAAAATATTGTCTTCCTATATTATTAAAAATGTGTCTCTGATTTATAGCACTCAACACTACTTTCCTCCTCAATCTATCCTTCCAGACTGCTGCCTAGCTCATTGAGCGAATCTTGGTCTTTACTTGAAAAGGATTTATTTCCCCTATTCTTTATTTTGTATTTACATTTTATATCTACTTTCTTGAGTCCTACAGACTCATAAAATGGTTTTGAATAGCATAGCTGCAGAGATGATGGGGAGGTCAGCTATGTTAATTTCAAAGCGCCCCAGACTTCGGTGTGAGGTTGCCTAGCAACCCATCTCTCAGGCCTCCTTTGTGGGTGAGAGAAGAGAAAGCAATTCTGTATACTCTCAAGCTGAGATGGCTTTATAAAGTGAAAAATCCTTTGCAAATGGTCCAGCATAACCCCTGTTTCTCCTCTCCTGCCCATTTTGTGCACTTCACACATGATGAGAGAAAGATCCTGTCCTTTGATGATTGAGATCTGATACAGACATAAAAAGGAACTAGGTGAGATATGGTCAAACAGTGCAAGTGACCTGTTTCCTTACATTAGATTGAGATGCATTAATTAAACTGCTCAGCTTCCCCTTTCTCTTATATGAAAGCATACTTTCCCTCAAGTTCTTAAAGCCAGTGATGTTAAATGAAACAGCAACTGCCTGCTGAGCATCGGTTACCATAGCGACCTGAGCCAGGAGTGGTGTTTTTCTCCTTAGGCACAGGATGGCTAAAATATGTTCAACCAGGGAACCCAAGCAGCATGCTGACTAGAAATCGGCATCTGGGAGGAACCCGCTCTGTTCCCTCTTTTCCACACTAACTTGAAAAAATAATGAACCCCCCAACAGCTGAGAACTGAACTTCAGTGGGTGGCAGAAGTTCCCTAAAGAAGGCATGTTAGAGAAGGGGAAAGAGTAGTAAAACCTACACCAGTGCCTGAGAGATCTAAATAAGCTATGCTGCCCTTTCAACAGCACTAAAAACAAAATGGAAGGGGACAGCTGGAGATTTACGTTGTAAAAATACACCTGTACAATTTTAAAAACCATTTCTAACCCATCCTCTATTGTTATTTTCTAAGCAGACAGTGCCATTCAGGAGCACATTTTGGTTCAGATCAATATAATTTTAATAGCGTCTTTCTGGCTTAGAACAGTGTGCGGCACACTGCCTTGTGCTCGTCTGACCTGCCTCTAATCATAGATGAGAACAGAGAGGCCCCAGAAGCATCTTAGGCTTTGGAATCAGTCAACCTGGGTTTTCATCCTCAGCCCCTTCTGAGCAGTGTGACTTGGGGCAAATTCTCTCGGCTTTTGAAGCTTCTGTGTTCTGGTGTTTGAGATGGTACTCAAGAGTAGACTGTTGACATGCAAACAAGCTGGTAGATGGGAAGCAGGCTGATTCAACACTGACCTGCTGTTAGGAGTGTGTTGTGAGCAGGAAGTGCTCACAGAGCAGGGAATAAATGCTCTGCCTTGTGCTTACTCGGGAGTAATAATGCAACCCCAGCTAGAAGGGCACACCCACATAGGAACCTAACTGTAGCTGACTCACCTTTTCACAGCTCGGTTACCATGTCATCCTCTGTGCATACTGAACACTGCACTCCTTGAGGGTAAGCCCCAGACCCATTTCAAAGAGAAAAAAAAAAAAAACCTCTTACTTATATTTTCCAGATAAATCTTGTTTCTGTGCTGCTGTGAGATGTTCTGTATGCTGTGAATATGTGTTGCTCTGATTGGTTGATAAATAAAATGCTGATTGGCCAGTAGCCAGGCAGGAAATACAGGCGGGATAAGCAGATAAGGAGAATTCTGGGGAGAGGAAGGCTGAGTCAGGAGACGCCAGCCTGCTGTCCAGGGGGCAGCACGGAAAACGTGGTGACATATAGATTAACAGAAATGGGCTGAGTTTAAGTGTAAGAGCCAGTTAGTAGTTAGCCTGAGCTAATGGCCGAGCAGTTTTAATTAATATTAAGCCTTTGTGTGTTCATTTGGGTCTGAGCAGCTGAGGGACCGCAGGAGCCGGGTGGGACCAGGAAATTTTCAGCTAAACTGTGCAGAAATGAGCATTTCTAGTACAGCCTAGATACTGAATAACTTACCTTTATGGATGTAGTGAAAAGAAAGGGGCAACTATGTCCAAATGCAGTTTCCTAATGGAATGCACAGTGCTGCTGGCAGTGATATAATGTGCAACACGTCAACATTTCCGAAACGTCTTTTCTGGGTACTCATAGCCAACAACAGTGTGTCTTCTGGTGATTAGCAAGCCACTGTCATAACTTAGGGAATGCATATATGCCTCTTAACTTTTCAGATTACTGGATCCAGTTCTTTTGTTTCAGAAATGAGGGGTAGAGCTCAGAGAATATGATTTACTTACCATATCCATTCACCAATGTGCATATACATACATCTGCATATACATATAAATAATTTTATATAGGGTAATGCCCCACCTAAGGGCACTTGAGCACTCATGTGAGTGCTCATTTGCTCAAGTCATGTTCCCTAGCATGCTGACACTAAAAAGTAGTGGAAACTTGAAGATGTGAGACCTAGTGAAAAGTGATTGGTTCACCTAAACATTCCCCTCTGAAGAGATTAATGTAGTTCTCCCTGAAAATCCAGACTGACCCCCACCCCTGCCTCTGGCTTCCTGTTTTAGTCTCTGATCTCTGGTGGCCAGATCAAAATGGTACTGTCCATAACTGAGCATCAGCCTCTAACACTGTATTCTGAGTAAGCTTTGTTTGTTCATAAACTATCCATCCTTGGGTATTTCATTATAGCAACAGAAAATAGACTAATCCATATATAAGTATGCATATACACATACATGACCAATCCATATATAAGTTTTCATATATACATACATAAACATGTTCTTCCAAATAAACAGATAATCAGGTTCACAGATGCATAAAGGTGTTCACTGTTACCTCAGAGTAGACTCAAATGTCTCCCAAATTAGATGTGGAGAGGACTGCATTTTTTTTTAATGTTCTTTCATGTTTGTATTCATTCACCCAGCTAGCCTGTTTATCAATTCAGGTGAAGGCCTGTTCAGTGCTAAGCAAGCACTGGGCCAAGCAGCGGGCCCTCACATGTGGCAAAGCCATCCTTTCGGATGCTCACAGACATGTCATTGCTTTCCTGTTGCCAAGTTAACTACTGTACCATAGACAGTCCTTGGGTTCCCAGTTCCCACTAAGGTAGACAGGAGTGAGGGAGACAATTTACGTGGGTCTACAGTAATAGATAAGAAAGTTGCTAGGTCTCAAGGTGTCCACTATTATCATGCTGCCTGAGTCTTTGATACCTCTCTCTCCGCAGGACTATATCTGATAGCTATTCCCAGGCATAGCTGATCATCTACATATAAAAAGCATATTTTAATTAGAAGTAGAGAAAATATTCAACTTCCATTAAAATAGCAAATTGCAGTATGGTAAACTATTTATTTTGTAATTTTGTAAAGTGAGTTTCCTTTCTATTAATTAATTATTTTTTATGGGGATGGGTGTTTTACCTCCACATATGTCTGTGTATCGTGTGTGTGCCTGTTGACTGCAGAGGTGAGAAGAAGACACCAGATCCCTTGGATCTGAAGTTACAGTTGGCTGTGAGTTGCCATATGGCTGCTGGGAATTAAACCTGGTTCCTCTAGAAGAGCAGCCACTGCTCTTAACTGCTGAACTATCTCTCTGGCCCTTTTTGTCATGTTTTTGAGACAGTGTCTTATCAAGCAGCTCAGGATGGACTCAAGTGTATGATCTTCTTGCCATAGCCCCCCCCACACCCCCAAATGAACCAGCATACCTGCCTCTACATTGTAATTCCATTTATTTTCTTTCTACAAGATGTCTGCCTTCTACTAGGACTATTGCAAAGCTTTCCACTTTCCAAACCAAAGACAGTCATAAAGATTCCTATGCTTGCATTTCAGTACTGTGTTGATATAGAACTGTTTGGACTTTGTATTGCTCTTACTGGGTTATGAGTTTTATATTTACACATTGTTTAATCATTATGTAAAAAATGCACCTTAACTACCATCGCAACTATTTTGAAAGATGAGAAGAAACTTGGAGAGGATCAAATCAGGCTGGCTTCTTTGAGCCCTAAGGATTCCCTAATATATCATTTACCAAGTGTGTATAATAACACCGTCATCTTCTTGGGCTCATATGTCTGCCCTGGGGCATTGTGAGCTAGCATCAGTCAAACAAGGAAGCACAATTCAAGGAGATAGATGAGCATCACTCCTTCAGGAGGTCAACACAAACAAGATGCTATCTGGTAAAGTGAACGTATCAGAAGAGGCAGGAGGCAAGTGAAGATGCTGAGCCCTTAGGGAGGAAGAGATAATTCTCTGGATGGATTCTAGGGCTCTGCCTGGTAATGACTCCACTGTAGAACTGCACCTTGCTGACACATGCTTAGAGCAAAATATCACTGCAAGGTTGTTCAAGGTCCTAGCCATTTAACTAGAAAACTATGACCACCTCTCTTTGCCTCTCTCAATTCATATACATAGCAGACTATCCTCACTCTTCACCTGTTTCCACAGAAGAACCTCTTACTTTATTGAAGTTTTATGTTTTAGATATTTTCTTAATGCTCCAAATTTTCCTGTTGTGGCTCTTATGCAAGAAATTTTTATTTTCATAATTACTAATATAAAAAATTCTCCAACATCCAGTTTTTGTGTAATAAACCTTGATGTCCTTTAGCACAAATGTCTCACATGAACCCAGGCCAGTCTTTTATTGCTCAACTACAAGAGAATCTGAAAATAGACCCTCTTCCAGTGCAGCAAGGAACAAGAGAAAAACAGAACTATTGGTTCCATACAAAAATAATAAGAATGTTTGTCTTCCACCACCACACTCTGAATAGTTCTGGACAATCAGTATTCTGAGTGCTGGACAAATATTACAAAAACAGAAAAGTAAAGAAAATATGCTTGTAAAATATTAGTCAGAGAAAAACAACATGACCATATTACTGAAGAACAGGGAAAAATACTACTGAGAAATCAGGAAAGTAAAAAAAAAAAAGTGTCCTTGTATAAAGAGTTCCTGGATTGTGCCTGCGCCTTTCTATGTCAATCATCCTGCTGCCTCCATGTAGATATCCCGCCTATCCTAGGCTTCCATCTGTCGGAAGAACATGGCCATCTGCACCAGTACCGATAATCAATCCTTTCACACAGCCACGCTCTTTTTTTAAAATGTCTAATATTGTACAACTGAGAAGTCTTCGTTGAACCTCTCTCTGGTTCTTCTTACATTAGGGTTCCCCTCAAGTTGAGGATCAAGTCAGAATGAATGGAGTGAAGCCCTGATGTCAGGATAAAAAGCACTGCCCTTGTCGGGGGAGGCGGTGGGGTCTGCACCAGTTTCCTACTGCTGCTCTGAGAAAATCGTCGCACAGTGGTTAGCTCCCAAGAGCGTAGGTTTATTTTTCTCTGTTTTAGGTCAGAAGTTTGAAATGGGTCTTATATGATTGAAAGCAGGGCCAAGCTGTCTTCCTTTGGGAGCTCTAACGTAGAGTTTGCTCTTTTGAACTCATCAGGTTCTAGAAGCCACCTGCAATTTCTTTTTTTCTTGGCTCATGGTCTCATCACTCCAACTGGTTTCTGCCATCATATCTTGTCTTAACTTCCATCTCCTTCTTTCCCTAGTTAGGAGCCGGTGCGTGTAGCGGTTCCCTGTGAACAAAACAAGGTGCCCTCCCCATTAACGCAGTCACCCCTGCAGTCTCTCTTGTCCTGTCAGTTAACACATTCTAGAGGTTAGCATGGGGACATCTCTGGGAAAGAGCATCATTCTGCTTCTTACAAGGCTGACAACCTGGAAATCACAGAACCTTACGGCAGCAGCGCGTCAGGATGGGGTGGAAGAACAGCAGGACCCTGACTTTGGACTGTGGCCACTCTTCTGCCCGGAAGTAGGCTACAGGATCCTGTGAGGAGTTTAGGTGAGACAAACCTGGGTTCTCAGCACATGGGGACTGTGGGACCTTAGACAGTTTCCCAGACTCTCTGAAGCTCCATATTCATTTATTTCTCTTGCCTGGTACCATCTAAGGGGAAACAGGCAGGGGTTTACCTGAAGAAGCAGCTTTGGCAATAACACTGGTGAGAGAAAGCATTGGGGGTGTCGGGGGTGGGGGTGGGTGGTTAAGAAGCAGGACTGGACTGTGAAGCAGGTTTCTGCTGATCTCCAGGGGGCTCTCTGCTGCTGGAGTGGCCCTTCAGGGTTGGTCTTTTTGAATCAAAGGAGACAGGCCTTTGTCCCTGACAAAACAACCCAGTAGAGCTAGGTTAAAGTGAGTGGGTGAGGCGCTTGCTTGGAGGCAAAATTTAAGCCCATCCAAACATTCAGTAGCCAAAATACGAATGTATTAACACATTATTGTTAAAAAAAAAATATAAATCATGAAAAATCACAATGTAGAAGACATTAAAATCTGTAAATAAATATGAGATCAGTGTTTTCGTGGAGACATATCCGAGTCTCTGGCAAAAAGAGAAACTTATCCATATTGATGATATTGCTGTGGGGAACTGTTGTATTTTGATTATCACAGAATCTGACTTTTTACATTCAGCTGAGGAGACCAGCTCCTCTCTTACCTTTCCCCAGGCCTGGCCCTGCACTGTGCATAGGCAGGCTGCTCCCTACCCACATGAGAGAACGCAATCTCACGCCAAGGACGACTCCTGGAGAGTCCTGGCTGTGAGCCATCAGCAGCCAACACTTCTGGCATCTGACCGATGATGGCCTTGATCCTGTCCTAAGACGGGGTGGGGGAGCACGAAAAGCATCCACTGCGGGATGAAGCTTCTTTCCCAGAAGCATCCCCTGATGTCGTCTGGTCATTTACTTTTCGAGGTAGATGAAGCGCTTGAGACTCCCGCAGCCCCGAGGCTAATTGTTTCAGGTGCTGGGGAATGTAGTCTCAGCCCAGCAGGGACCTGACCTCTCCTTTCCCTTTTCCTGACAGCGAGTGAATGAAAGGTCCAGGTCACTGACTCAGACCTGAAGCCGCCGTTAATATCGCTGATGAAACACTGCTTTGATCTATGGCTCACTGGCTTTGGCTAGGATTTCTAAGCAAATAATCCAAAGAGAAGCATCTTTCTATCCCCCTGGCCTTTTAATCCCAAACCACCTTCTTATGGTGGTGATCACAACCAAGCTGCCGGACAGATGTAAATCCTTCA
Organism: Peromyscus melanophrys; assembly: GCA_902168415.1. NCBI lineage: Eukaryota > Metazoa > Chordata > Mammalia > Rodentia > Cricetidae > Peromyscus > Peromyscus melanophrys. The sequence goes on along the minus strand of CABHPR010143394.1, from coordinate 42,199 downwards.
TCGCTGTAAAAATGAAAAGAAGTCAAGAGTGAGTTCTAGATACTAGTGCATTTCTTGGTGCATTTTTCGGCGCATCTAGCACACATGTCATGTTCTAGAACATCAGCATGTAGAAAAAACATAAAGTCTCTGTATGCATTCAAAGATGACAGGGTCTCAAAGGGAGAGGAGGTTTATAATATTTGAAAATATGGATGATTTTTCAAAAGTGGGAGGAGTTTACAAGGCAGGGCAGAGGGGCACACATCAGAATCTCCCGAGAAAGATTCTCACTTAAGGCAGTGCCCGTGAGAGGGATGTGAACACGTCACATCATCTCCACCGAAAGGTGTCCTGCTTAATGCTGCAAATCACTGTGACTGCTGAGAGACCAAAGTTGTATCAGATAAGCCCAGACACAAAAGGAAGGGAGCTTGTCATGAGCTGGAGCAGATGCAACTAGTGCACAGGAATCACAAGAGAGAGCTGTGACACCAGTCACTGGAAGGCAAGCAACTGTAGCTTTGTCATGAGTCATATTCAATAGTAGTTACTGAATGGGATTTATAGTGTATCATTTGTTGAAACAAAACCCCTTTTCAGCAACACGGGGGGGGGGGTGGTATTTTAATTTAAGCATAAATTAACAGAAGGAAAAGGATGGCACTTGATTGTCTTTCACTGAGTCTCCTTGGAAGTGAAGCTGGTTGGCACTCCTGTTCATTTCTTGGCTTGACATGCGGCAGTTATCTGGCTGTTTTCTTTCTGTAGATTACACCATCCACACTAATGCAAGCCTCACATCGATTCCCATGAGAGAAGCTATAGACTCTCTGTGTGCTGTACTGTTTAGATAACACATTTCCACAATGAATAGGTTTCTTTTTCTAACTTTCAGATCATTTAGCAAAATGTCTGTTCTAAAGTGGTAGTGTAAATGCTTTTTCATGCACACAGTTTTTGTTTTGGTGGTAGTTTCCTCCTCCTCCTCCTCCTCCTCCTCCTCCTCCTCCTCCTCCTCCTCCTCCTCCT